>CM076570.1:542019245-542259668 GCA_034641835.2 Pinus albicaulis
CAACATTGGCTCCACCTGGGGGCGGCACGTTTGTCCCCGAACATGTTGAGAACTACGCAGACCGCATGTCTATCTTCTTTGAACACCACTTTTCCAGCTCTTGTGACTTCTCCGTGGATAGATCATCATGACTCATGCATTACTTGATAAAAAAATGAAAACAACAGCTAATGTACAATATAATACAATCAAGCTTTTTCATCCTACTTCAGAACCGAAAATACGGTTTGAGGAACTGCCCATTTACAGGGGCGTCCAACAGATCTCCCTGCAAATTCTCCAGCTTAAAGGTATTATTTCCTCCCTGTTCTGTAATATTGAAGGGGCCGAACCAAAGGGGATCAAATTTACCATGTTTACCTTTATCGGCCCTTCGTACATCCCACCTGAGAACTAGGTCTCCCACCTGTAGCTTTCTATCCTTGGTATGCTGGTCAAACAACTCTTTCATCTTCTACTGGTATTCCACAAGCCGTTGGTTCACCTGACCACGCGTTTCTTCGAGTTCCACCAGCTGGTTGATTCTTCTGGTCATACCATCAGGTTCCTCCTGAGCCTCTTGCATGAAACGAGCAACAGGTAAAGCTAATTGTATGGGGAACACAGCTGCTCGCCCATATACTAACTCATAGGGAGATTTCCCAGTTGCCCTTTTACTGGTTATCCTGTTTGCCCACAGAGTGAACTTCAGTTGGGAATCCCAGTTCCTCTGGTTTTCATTTATTGTCTTCTTTAGAGCTCTGACCAACGTTTTGTTTGACGATTCCGCCAAACCATTTCCCTGTGGGTAGTAAGCTGTAGAGTGGCCCAGAGTGATGTTATATTATTGACAAAAATTCACAAATTTTGCAGATTTGAAAGCTTGGGAATTGTCAGTTACTATTCTAGCAGGACATCCGAACCTGGATATAATGTTCTCTTCCATGAATTTGATTATCACCGTGTCTGTAGCATTTCGTGCAGGTATGGCCTCCACCCACTTCGTGAAGTAATCTGTGGCAGTAAAGATCCATTTGTGCTACCCACTTGAGGGTGGGTGAATCTCACCTATGAAGTCAATTCCCCACTGTTTGAAAGGTTCATCAACATGCACAAGAATCAGGGGTAGAGCTGCTAAATTTTGCTTTTCAGCAAACTTCTGGCATTTGTCACATGCTCTGACCCAAGCAAAGACATCTCCAAACAATTTAGGCCAGTAAAAACCAGCCTTCAGAATTTTCTGAGCTGTGCTCCTCCAACTATAATGTCCTCCACAGATTCCCTCATGGAATTCGGTTATTATGTTCTTCACTTCATCTTCTGTGAGGCATAACAACAATATGCCTGAAAGATCTCTCCAATATAGCTGGCCATTGGCAACTACATATTTCTGCGATTTCAGCCTCAATGATCTGTACTTTGATCTATCGCAGCTAGGTGGACAGCTGAGTGTCAGGAGATACTCAACTATTTCTTTGTACCAAGGACTAGTAAGATACTTCATCCGTATTTTCTGAGTGGCCATTTCCACCTCTTGCTGCCCTGTCAGTTCCTCAGAATCTTTGCTTGCAACCATAGATAAATGGATGCCCAAAGCTTGATGATTTGATTCTGACAAAATCTTTGCTAGCCCCTGTCCTTTAATTAACTTAGTGGGTCTGATGTCCAGATCATATTCCTGTATCTTTGCGATCCACCTGCCCCTTTTCCCTTCACTATCGCCCTGAACGAGGATATCCTTAACTACTGCGGTGGGTACAAAAGCGGTAATGTGAGACTGCAGAATATACATCTGAAATGCCTTGAGGGACTTTACCAGGGCATAAGCCTGCTTCTCCAGTATGTTGTATTTCAGCTCTGCGTCATGAAGTACTTGACTAAAAAAAGCAATGGGTTGCTCATACCCATCCACGTTTTTCTGTAGGAGAACTCCAGCTACCGTGTGAGGTGATGCAAAAGAGAAGACCATAAAAGGTTCAGTGAAATCTGGCCTTGCCAGCACAGGAGCCTCAGCAAATGCATTCTTTATCCTGGCAAATGCCTGCCTTGATTCTGGTGACCATTTCACCTCGCTATCCTTCTTTAACATATCTGTTATGTGCCTAACTATTTCAGCATAGTTAGGAATAAATCTTCTCAGGAAATTAATACGCCCTAAGAACACTTGGACTTCTTTCTTATTCCTGGGAAGGGAGATTCCATTTATAGCTTCCACCCTTTTGGGATCGATCTTGACCCCATCTTTAGTTACGATGTGTCCTAGGAGCTTACCCTCTTCTAGTGCAAACAAATATTTTTGAGGATTTAGGGAAAGTCCATACATCCTGCATTTCTCAAAATTCCTCTGCAAATGTTGAATATGCTCGGCATCATCTTTTGAAAAGACTGTTATATCATCCAGGTACACCACCAGGAATTTATCTTGTTCCCCAACGAAATTTATGTCCATAGCCCTCTGAAATGTGGCTCCTGCGTTAATCAGCCCAAAAGGCATCCTAGCGTACATAAATGTACCCCAGGGCGTGGTGAAAGCAGTATTTTTCGGGTCCTCTGGGAGTACAGCCACCTGGTTATAACCCGAAAAGCCATCCATCATAGACATCCTAGAGGCCCCCACCACTTTCTGCAAAATGTGGTCCATCTTTGGCAATGGGTAATTATCTTTCAGGGAGGCTCTATTCAAGTTTCTGAAATCCATGCACAGCCTTATTTCTCCGTTTTTCTTCCGGACAGGGTCTAAGTTTTCCACCCATTCAGAGTATTTCAATGGCACAATAATATTAGCCTTTAATAGCTTCTTGATTTCCTTCTCAATGGAGGGTAGTAACAGAGGATTAATTTGCCTAAGCTTCTGCTTATGGGGCCTTGCATCTGCTTTCAGGGGAATCTCATGCTGCAGAATGTTGATATCAAATGTCTTCAGGTCTTGATAGGACCATGCAAAAACATCCCTATAGGACTGGAAAATTTTTAGATACTTCTCCTTATAACATCCGGTACCTTCCTGGATAATTTCACAACTTTGGGCTCGGCCTCAGTTCCCAGATTTAGGTCCTCTACCTGATTTTCGTCCGTCATCTTGCTGGACTGCCTGGGGACATCATTCTTGTCAAATAGTCTTTCCAAGGGCACCAGGCCTCTAGGGATGACATTACCCTTCAGCTGTAACACTTTTCTCCTGGCCATTTTTTCTTCCCACTCGTTTTCTGGTTGGTTCTCAGCCTCATCTTCCTCATGACAGTCGATTTCGATGTTAGAGAACTCCCCCACTGTCTCTAGAAATATCTTCACTTGTTCATCGTCCTCAAACACTTGCCAGTGTTTGACATTGTCTGGAATCGATGGTCTGTACCTTACTTCTATCTCATACCTCAGGAGGGGATTTTGAGGTGGACGAAAGGTGCTAGCAGCTACTGCAAGTGAATCTGCCATCCTGTTCTGCTCCCGGGGCATGAACTGAATATTGAAAGCTGAGAGAAAATTTTCCACCATGTCCCATACTTCATTCCTGTAGGCCCTTAGGCGAGGATGTTTTTCTTGACATTGGTTTCTAATCTGCCGGACCACCAATTCTGAATCACCCAAGACTTTCAGGGCTTGTATATTCATATTCCTGGCTACCTGTAGCCCTAACAAAAGTGCTTCATACTCAGCCACGTTATTGGTGGCTTCATACTCTAATTTGAAAGACAGCGGGATCCATCGGCCCATAGGGGAAATCAATAAAACACCGGCACCATTACCTTCCCTGGAATTTGCCCCATCAAAATGAAGAGTCCATATCCCTGCCTCAGGGCCTTCTGGGGATTGTTGAACCTTTATTTGACATAGGGAAGGTTCCTGGGCATAACTGTGATCTTCTTCTAACATCAAGCATGAAAAGTCTTTATCCTTACTATAGACCAGTGAATTTTCTGAACTGTCATCTTTGGTAACTGTTTTCACAAATCTAGTCTCTCTGTATAGTCTCCTCTCCTGCCCGCCAAAAATTGGAATGGTAGCATAAGTTAGATCCAGCTTGATTTATCTGCCAATTTTTGTCCCCCAGGACCTCGATAGTAACATGCCAAAATGGGCTGGGATGTCCGCCACCACAATGTCCATTACCACACTTTTAGCTGGGATTTGGGCCAAGTTGACTACCAGGTCCTTAATCATGCCTAAGCACTTAACTCTTTTGGAGTCAAATGAGTACAGGTCCTGATATGGGTGAGTGATCTGGAGTCCTAATTGTTCCATGACAGATAGAGGCATAAGATTGTGGGAGGCCCTAGAGTCTAGCATACAATTGTGGAGCAATAGGTCATGGATTACCAAAGACACGTAGAAGGGAGGTGTAGTGGGATCTAATTCCTCGACATGTGGACCAAATACTATCATAGGTATTTCTTCTTGTAAGTTAAGACTGTCAGGTATATATATTACTTCTGGGGGAAGCATGAAAGAGGTAACCTGGGACTGATATGCAGGTTGCTTTAACAACTCAGTCAGGGGGACTGGGATTTTAACTTTCTCTAGTTCTTTTTGCAGACTGAAAGCTGGGGATGGCTTATCTATCGACACTTCTTTAGATTCCTTCTCTTTAGAGTCTGTGCTCTGTGGGAGAGGCTTGACTTCTTTTACGACTGGCTTGACGCTAGGAGGGGTGGTTGCTTGTGAAGATGAAGCAGCTTGAGTATCAAAATGCAAAGGTTGGCTACGAGTTTTCTTACCTTTCTCGAGGGATTTCCGATTAGTTTCCTCTTGAGCCGGTGCTGACTTCTGGGGTGTATCCTCATCTTCATCCTGAGTGTGGGTTCTCTTTCTAGAGGACCTGAGGTCATAATTTCTGCTGAACTGAGCTTGCATGAAGTCAACGAACTGCTTACAGTAATCATCAATCTCGGGCTCTTCAGCATCCTCGTTGGATTTTTGTTCAGAGTGAGCTTGCGCTTCGCCCTCCTCACTTTCATGCACTGGACATTCTATGTCATCACTGTCTAAGAAAAAAAGACATGCCTCCTCTTGTTCATAGGCAGGGTCTTTAGGAGAAGCCTTTACTTGCCCCTCCAAGTATAGAGGATGTGGTACTTGTCCTTGTTGCTCCTGTTGTCCCCTCTACAATATCTGCAAGGGTGGTTTCCTATGTTGAAAATTCAATCCTCTATTTGGGGCATTCTGGAAATTCTTTGAGGATGAATTCTTGGTCTCCATCTCAAGTTTTACCAACTTGCTTGAGAGGTTCTTAATCATTCTATTAATTTCCTCAATCTTATCATTGGTCGAATCTCTGTCTTGTCTTGAGGTGGATACTTCTTCTTTTCCCCTCCTTCTAACATCATGCTCTTGTTTCCCTTTGGATTTTCCAGTCGAGACAAAATTCGCTTCTATCTCCAGTGCGTCTGACTGTGCATCATCCAGAGTGGCTGGCTTTCTCTCTCTCAATGAGAAGCCGAAATCAGAATCAAATGCTGCCACAAAAATGACCTTGATAGTGGTCTGGTGAGGCTTCATCTCAGCGGGAAGACTTAGGTACAATTTGTTAAATCGTCTGATAAACTCTGAGACCCATTCATTGTGTTTCTTTTTCAGAGTGTTGAATTCGATAAGGACATTACCGTGATCTTTCTTCTCTCCCCATTTTTTGATTAAGGCATCCTCCATTGCCTCCCATGTGTTGATAGAATGAGGTCCAAGTGTCTTGAACCACTTTCGAGCTTCCCCATATAAAGATTGCACGAACATCCTTAGGACCACATCCAGATGTTCCACATTGAAATTCTCTACGAAGGAGCAAAAGACTTCAATATGTTTCTGGGCTTCAATCTCATTCTCGCCATTGAATCTGGGCAGGATCTTCAATTAGTCTTGTGGAAAGTCATTTAGTACTGTAGGTAGCTCCGAAGGAGCATATCTGTTTTGCAAGAAACCAAGAACATTAGCCATTGGAGGAGGAGGTGGAGGTAATGCAAGAATTTGAGCTGTAAGAGGAGGAGGAGAAGGTGGAAGTGAAGTATGGATAATGATGGGGATGTAGTGAACAACGGCTTGAGGGGTTGATGAGAATGTTGGACTGTGAACAGTAGATACTTCAGTAACTTCCTTAATTTCCTCAACTTCGGGGGTAGGGTGGAGAGAGTAATGCAGAGTATAGCTAGACTCGACTTCGTCTTTGATATGGGTGCCTCCCCGAGGTGGGATCTCTGAATAGTAACCAGTATCTCTTATGATAGGGTTATGGCCTTGTATTTGGGCGTTTTGAGAAGAAGAGGATGGAAGATATGGAAAGTTTTCTAGGGAGAATTCAGGAATCTCAGTATGAACTGACTGCCTTTCCCTCCAGCCTCTTCTATGTAGGATTCTTTCTAGGTCAGACATAGAAGGTGTCCTTGAATAAGACGTATCTGACCTTAAGTGTGGCTTACGGGGAGCTAGGACTGCAAATAGGTTTAACTGTAAAATGATTATGGAGTCGCCAAGGTGAGGGGTGCACAACTCTCAACTCTTCGTGCTCACCTAACTGAAGAGTGAGTGGATTTTGTCGAGGCCTAGGGATCTTAAAATTCTTCAACTTTGTCCCTGGAAACGGTGCCAAAAAGATGTTGTAACTCCTAGAGACAGCCTAGAGTTTCCATAGACCAGTGCCTAGGACATCTTACATAGCAGAGAGACAAGATCATTTAGTGGGAAGGATCTCAGCAGGACCGGGCTCTCGAACTATTTCTTTTCAAATGGGAAAACTAGAATTTCAATGGTATCCAATATTTCAGAAGCTTAAAGCTGAAGAGACAATTCTGAATAAGCAAGATGTTAGGCCCCAACATAAATGCACAAGACAATTCCAAGACAGTTCACTGTAGCAAGGGCTGGATTCTCAAATACTTCACAAAGAAGGATGATATAAGGGTATCTACTGAGAATGTAGAAGGAAGAAGATATTAATTGCTATAAAGATAGTATCCAGAAACACACGTTAACATGTGGTGGGCTTAAACATTAAGAATCCATACATGATAACCACTTTCGTAAATAATACTTCACAACATTCAATATAGCAGAAATGTGAATGGAGTGAAAATGGAACAAAATATTACACTTGAGCCATATTTAAAGTGCCAAGAAGCTAATGAAATAAGTATCCACAGGGATAAATTCATAACAGAAGCAGCCAGCAACACGCATTCCAGAATGCAATACCAGATATATGGATATAAGCGAAATGAATAACTACACTACAACACACAAGAGAGAATAACACACTGTGAAGAATCGAAACCAGAATCCTTATATGAAACAAAACTCCTTTTCATTGAGGCCCTACGGGCTCTTTGCATTCATATTAGGACGTTCACAAAATAGCCAAACAAGAAGGTCTTACACATTTACTTCCTCCAGAAATTTGGAACCTTTCTTTCTCCTTTGATTTAACTCATATAGGCTTCCCTTCATCTCAGCGAGAAGATATTTTTGGGAAAATATCTTCTTCGCATGAACAAAATTTGTTAAATGTCACTTTCATAACAACAAAATTCATGATGGGGAATCAAGCCTCCCATCATGTGAAAACAGGCTCTCGGCCGTTTTAAAAATAGAAATTTAAACAGCTGTTCGGTGAAACAGTAAAATGAAAGAGTGGGGAAAACAACCCACTCGAAACTTTAAAAGAAATAAACTGAGTAAAAGTAAAATAGGCCGTTAAGGTCACATCATGAGTTGACAGGAAAAATCACAGGCGAGGCTGAGTGGAAGCTGTTGTTGATTCAAGCGGAGGCATGTTTGCGGACAAATTGGCACGCTGACTCATAAACTGCACCAGTCTCTGCTGACTCTCCATAGTTGGCTCGGGCATCTCTGAGAACCCCTCCACCTCGATGAAGGCTTCAGTGAGAGCATGAAAACCTGCCCTGGTAGGGAGAAAATCGTTTGGAACAGGTCGCACATGTCATTGGCCGGTACCTTCTGCATGTCAATGGCAAATTCAAGCACCTTATAGCTGGGAACATCAGAATGGGGGTCCAGGAGGGCCTCTGCCATAGACAATACCAGGCTTTCAGTGTCCGCGTTGATAGAGGCGGAGAGACTGGTATGATATTTTTCCACATACCCCCCTAATTCAGCCTTGTACCTATCTCGGATTGCTTTATTCGTCTGTTCCCTTTCGCTTGCACTGGACGAAGTGTGATCAATGATGGCCTACGTAACCTCTGTGAAATCAGAGGAAGCGGCGCTGTCTCTCAACACTGTTATCCCTGCCTTGCCTTTATCAAATTCACAAAACTTCGTGAAGGGTTCCAGTAATTGCCCTTCTCCTATGACTTCAGCTTCACTGGTGGCTGTCCTTTGCCTCTTGGGCGGTGGTGCTGCTCCGGAGGTACCTGTTTCTTCTTTACCAGCGCCCCTGTTCACTTCCTCCTCCTCCCCTGTAGCAGATGAATCTGTCTCCATATACGAAAACAAGGGCCAAATTTCGAGGTTAGCCCTCCATTCCATAAATGGCCTCGGCTCATGTATGTAGGGTGTAGACCTGTTCCTTTTCCTTTTGTTTGAAATGATTTCTCGTGGGTCATAAGCCCAGCTTTTCCCAAGCATCAGGTCCATACCTTGCAGCATTTTTTCAACGATTGGGAGGGCATGTCTTGAGTTTACCACGAAGGGGCCAATTTCGATAGGAAGCCTTAGGATGTAGCCTTTCTTAGCGGGGACAAAATGGAGCTGGTCGGCTTTGAGGGCTTCTCAGATGTACTCGAGGGCGTAAACTCGTCGGACGGGGAAAACTGGAAACCGGTATGGGGTAACTTTGGCTCCATAGACCCAAATCTCAGTGCAGTCTTCAAAAAGAAACCAATCTCCGGTACACTGGTATTTTCTAGCTTGCAGCTAGCATTTCATTTCTAGGAAAACCCTAGGAGAAGGCGAGTCGTGAATGATGGCATAGGCGATGGACATGAAAGTGTTCACAAAGTTAGCATAACCCTCTCCCTTAGGTAATTGACGGACAGAGAAATTCCAGTCGAAGACTGGTCTGGGTTGGGAATTCTCAGAATAGACTTTGTCTAACCCCAAACGGTCGAACTTATCTGCATGCTGGAACAAGAACAAGTAAAACACCATTGAGCAGAAACGGAACTGGCGAGTTTGTGAGAGCTCCTGGAATTGGGTTAGGATGGCCGAGGAGAGGAAACCAGGAATGTCTAAGACTACCCCATTCTATGACATGAGCCATAAGAAGCGAACGCATACTATAGAAATGTCTTATGGGCTCCCTACCCCCAAAAGGCCAGCGATGAGAGAGAGAATGGGTCGAACCTCTTCGACGAAAAGACTTAGTGAAAATGGCTCTAATGTAGGCAGAGAAGTTGCATGGTTGACAGTTATGGAAGATATAAAGGTACGACAGGCTTCCCGTGGCTGTTTAATGAACTGGGTTGCCAAGGTTTCATCTTTGAAGCTGACATATGTGTCGCTGGCAGGGAAACGGAGGGCCTGTCTGATAACATTGGGAGAAAGGGAAAGAACCCTATTCCCTTGAGGGGAAACGAAGGTGCCATGATGTACATCAAAGACATCTCTGAGCCATGTGATGAAATCAACACAAGAATGGACCTGAGGAGTGATTTGGTGGTAGAAGCCTGACACGACAACCCAGAAATGGTTTGCATTCTTGCAATGGCGGACGAAAAGTAGGGGTTTGATACTGCGTATGTCAAAAGGGTATTTTGGGTCACAGATACCAGCCTGCAAGTCATAGAGGGGCTCAAAACCAGGGGGGTTCCTAGACTCACAGACCTGGGGAGTTTCTGGCTCGTTCTTCTTGGGCATTCCCCTCCCCATGGCTGACATTTCAAGAATTCGAAAAAGAGAAAGGAAAACAAAGGGAAAATAGATAATGGAATACCTGAACGGAGGGTAACACTGCTTGGGAAAGCGACACAGGGAACCCTGAAAATGATTGGGGTAGACCAGGTGCTCTTCCCTACTTGGTATTTGCCGTAGATAGTAACCTGTGTCTTTTTATTGGAGTGAAATACGGGAGTTGTTACTACTGGAGCGGGTTGTTCGAGCTAAAAAGGCGGGTGAGTAGGATGACTGAACGCAAGTGTCGTAAGGACACTGACAATGAGACACGTGGCGCATGGGGATTGGGGGTGTCAGGGTGTAGGTGGGTGCCTCATGTCGGGTTTAAGGCTGGTACGGGTCTCAGTACCAGCTGACCTAATAGACTTTACCTTACCTTTTAACTGCATGCACTGTCCAACTCCTGCAACATATGAGTTCTTGCGCCAAATAAATATATGACTTACCCACCGTGAGGGTCCACTTTTCGATCCGCCATGTCACCGCCACACGGCAACCTCGTGTCACCTCCTTCTAACATTGAGTCCCCACCATGCTACGTGTCATAATTCCGCAGGGGTATGGATCTCGTCCTTCCCCCGCGGCTCGACCCCCTCGAAATTTCCCACGTGCGCCTTCATGTGGCTGCAATTTCTTTTATTACGTCAGTCTTGCGTTTAGTGCTGCGCTCCCTTTCCTTTTATATCTCCTATTTGCTTTATGACTTTACACTCCATCCTTTGCGTTATTTCCCCATTGGCTTTAATACATTTGGCTTCCATTACCTTTTCCCCTTTTTAGCCACTTTTGAAATATTTATCCCTTTGATATAAGGTTTAATTCATGGCTTGTCAACCTTTTAATACACCCATGATTAATGTTAAATATTTAACAACAGTATGAAATGATAAGGAATGAAGGTGAATGACAAGGAAACCTCCAAGGTGACCATTTAGGAAGTAGATCTAGGGACGGGGCATGCCATTAAACACCTATGATCTAAACCATAAAAGGCTAACTCTTCAAACAACAAGAAACATTAAATATTTAAACACAAAGGTGAAGGCTTGAGATCAGAGAAAGGCTTTGAACTTTCAATGCTTTGATGTTCAACTTAAGGGAACTTAGAAAGGTTAAATTGATTGAAAAAGACCCTAGTGAGATAGAATCAACATTCTAAACTCCTAGTATCCTGATTCTTTCAATTAAAACCCAGCCAGAACATCTAAGAACATATTCATAAATTCATACATCAGCTAGCAGTGAATAACAACTACTACACTGGTTAAATTATCTCGAATTAGATCTCAGATAACACAATCAGTAGAAAACATTAAAGATAAGAAGATCAGGAGCATTAGGGTAAAATGCAAGGGTATATCCTAAGCCAGGTTTCTGATTCTTACGAGAGAAATGAAACGTAATGAGTTACAGAAGGAAAACAGAGACATAGTAAGAACACATCACCGCTACTTTAAATCAGGATCCAAAGAAATGTACCTGTCATATTAAAGAGAAACACTAGTCATGTACAACATTGTACAATAGCTTGAAATTCAGTCTGAAAACATCTTCCTCAGCCTATCTTACAAATTTACACAGAGAACTATATCTCAAGAGAAACAGCTTAGAATTCACGGTTATCCGATCAATGATCAACAATGTTACACAGTAATTTGTCACCATCCATACAATCCCCTGTCCCTCACATTGGAGGGCTTATTCCGTGACCTATGAGTAGTGACATGACTTGAAACCACTTTCATGGCACCCCCATTGACAAGGAAAATCATTCCCCTGAAGACAATTTCCTGTGAAAAGCCCTAAAAATAGCCCTTTTAGCCTTGGCACGGCTAGGCAGTTTAGCCCTCGCGCCAATGGGGGAAATCCACCAAAAAGGGCATGCCAACTGGCACTCTGTCCCAGTGTATCGCCCATTCCAGGCTTAATAAGGATTTTTTTTTTTAAATAAATGGCAGAAGTTTGATTCCAACCAAATTCTGAACTGGTCTCTAAATTGAGTTGGGAGGTTTGGCTCCGGATATCCATGTAGGGGAAGTGGTTTTCCACCTATCATGGAAGCTTCCTTGAGGATAGGGCCAATCCCACCATTTTAGGGATCCCAACTCCCCTTCCACCATATATATAAGCTTGTCAATTTCCCTTTGCAAGCTAGCCTGAATAGATCTGAATCAATTGTAAGGATATTATCTTCAGCCAGCCGAAGAGAGAGAGACTCGTACTTTTCCTGACGAGTTTTACCGAGACGTACTCCTCTGTCGACCCGCTGAAGGAAGACCCAGCGTCAGAGCTCCGGTTGTATCTTTCTTTGTTTCGATTAATAATAAGAGACTTTGATTGTGGTTCCACTCAGATGTTCATGATGTATGTTATGAGTTGTATCTTCTCTAACTGATACATAATTGCATGTATTAGGTTTTATGCTTGTGTGTTTGTTGTTTCTTGTACGTGCAGGTGTTCGATCGCATCGAGCGAGAGAATTGTGATCTGCCAAAGCGAGGGATGGAAGTGGCATCTTGTCCACAAATGACAACAGTGTGGGACTTAAGGTAGGCCTCTTGTCACATCTTGGTCTTTCGCAATTAGGAACTTGCATCTTAGCATGACTCGGTTGTTGCTAGACCCGATCTGGGCTAGTAGGGATCGCCTTTGTCTGCAGAGGGGATTTACCTCTCCAAAAAACTAGTGATTCTACTGGGGAGACATTGATTGGAGTTTTTCTTATCTTTTCGGTTGATTTTGGTCTTTTCCTACTTGATCAGCTCTTTTGGTTTGATCTTTTTCAGTGTTAAACTGTTGTTTAGCCTCACCATCCCTGATTTGTTTCTTGACTGCTCTTTTTCATTTTTTCCATTAGTAAATTTGACTGGCGTGGTTTTTGCCCTGAAATTCATGCTAGCTGGTGCATGTTGCTAGTTTATCACCTGCGCCAATCCTATTTTGGTGCTATTTCCAGCCTGAAAATCGTGCCAATTCTGTAAGGTGCTAGGGTTTGCTTCTTTTTGAGCTTTCTGAGCTTGGTCTGTGGTTTTCGTGTCACTTTTTCGACTGCCTGAGTGTTCTGAAGCCTTCTTTCACTGACTGTGACCTTCATCCTTTGGTTGTTTTCCCTCTTCTATCGATTTTACATTCTAGCCCCAGGGCATCTAGGTGCTATAGTGTGTTGAGCCTCCCATGGGAGTTTTTGGTCCTCATTTGATAAATCATTTTCATTATTACTTCTTTGTGTTCATTTTCTGGCTATCCATTGTTTTGTTGCATTATTTGAGTGATTGGCTTTCTCTTCATTTGAATTCTGCTTTGTCTCGTTTTGAGCCTAGATTACATGGTTCATTTGAGTCTTTGGGATTTTTCTTTGATTTGAGGGACTTCTTTGTCAATTTGAGGTTTGATTGTGTGTTTGGCATTGAGTGAACTTTCTCATTTTTTCTCTTTTGCTATCACTTCTCAAATTTTTCTTTTCATTAGTTTTCATTTTGTTTAGTGTGCTTTGCTCTTAAACATTGAAAATACAAAATCTTCTTTTTTCTCTCTTGATTAGTTAATGTAAATTGAATATTTTCCGTGTTATTCGTGATTTGTAACTTTGAAAGAAAATCTTTTAGTTTTCATTACGTGCATTAGAGACACTCGTGGTTGTTTTTGTGATCATTTTTTTATTGTGTGAAAGCTCTCAACTCCCGTAGTTAGCTATTCATCGAATGAAACACACATTGTGGCATGTAGTGTGCATTTTGTGGAGATTTCGAGACATAACATTCGTAGGGCCTCGGAAATTGAAACATAATTGAATATCAACATTCAAATTTATTCAATTTACCTTAAGGTAGCATTGAAACATTAACGAAATATTTAGAGGTGTAGGTTAGAGACGTGTTTCTGTCGTTAAACCTAGTAGTTTTCGCTTTCACTTTTGCTTTAGACAGCACTAGTATGGACTTGTGCTCCCCGTACTGTCACGTATATAAAGGGAGACCGTACTAGGGTTGGATATCCTTTATCCGTAGGAAGTCG
The DNA here is from genome assembly GCA_034641835.2 of Pinus albicaulis. Lineage (NCBI taxonomy): Eukaryota > Viridiplantae > Streptophyta > Pinopsida > Pinales > Pinaceae > Pinus > Pinus albicaulis. The sequence goes on from CM076570.1 coordinate 542,033,073, forward strand.
AGTCTCGCTACCTTATACCCATGATACACTCGTACACAACACTCGTGGAAATTTCTGCACGTACGTTAATTCCTTGGTTGATTTCTTTCATTTTTGAAACCAAGGTGTATATTGAAGTTCAAGCTGGACATTCTGGTACACTTTTCGCCAGATTACCGCAGCACTATTTCGATCTTTTTCTCGACTCTTTAAATTTGAAAGTGATTATCAAGCCGCTTGTCCTTTCACGCTTGTTTCAAATCAAAGAGACAGAGTCACCTTTCTTTTCGTTTCTTGACTCTTAAAACATGAAATGGTGAAGTTTCTAAGTTTCGAAGCCGTGGTAAAATAAATCACCCGAGATCACACTCGTTAGAATTTGCTTGTTGGCCGTTTGATTGCATGTGCCTTGATTTTTTTAGCCCACGGTTGTGGTTTTTGATCTCTTCCTTTTTTTCATTATCGTCATAGTATGGAATCCCCGCTTTGTCTACCGGTAGTCTTCATCTCTCCGTTGAACCTCACTGTACCTCATCGTTTTGTAGCTTCCCCTGACATGGGACCGATTCTATCCGAGCTTCCCTTTCGAGGACCTATTGAGTTCAATTGGCCCTTATCCGACGCTTGGTCCGGATTTGGGAGTGGGGGAACATTTACCTCCTTCACATCGAAGTTCACCTTTTCTAACGAAGCCGTTATTCCTCCCAATCCTCGCCATCTCGCTACAAGATCTAGCCAAGAAATGGAGGCTCAACCCAAATGCCCATTTCCGTTTAGTGAGGAAATCCCCACGTTTGGTGAAGATTATCAATTGTTCCTAGAAGACAACCCGAGTTATCTCGTCATGTCTTAGCTCGATCTTCATCACCGGGTAGATCCGAAGTCGCATTATGACCATTGTCGCCTATGGGGATATCAACTACTTCTACGAGGTCGTTATTCCTCTCCACCTGGGGATGTCTTCAGGACACCAATCACATCATCCCCTTACGTCACCAAGACGACGGTGCCCACCATCCGTGTGTGGCCGCATCTACACTCGCTCGTTACCACTCACCGTAAGGGTCACAAGGCTACTTCCCGAAGATGTCAATATAGCATTCTCATTGTTGCAGAATATTCTCGGAGGAATATCGATTTTCCTTACAACAATCGAACCCCGAGGTTGAAAAATCCTCCAAGATCCCAACCTCCGTATTTTTCGTATTATGCATAGGATGGTGCACCTATTTACGTTTTTCCATATCAATACGATGACAGAACCTTTATATTTACCCTGCCCAAAGGCTTGTCTAGATGGTCAAGTTTTTCCATCTAACCAATCTAGGCAACCTTTCAACTTGCAAGGACAACCTTCTAGGTGGCCAACCTTTCGGCCACTGTTATCTTAATGACCCGCAAGGATAGCCCTTTACAAGGCACCCTTCGGGCTACCAGGTTGTTATACGGTCCGCAAGGATAGTCCTACAACCTTCAAGTCAACCTATGCATCCTCACCCGGGTCCAAACCAAGGCAACTCTCATGACCCACAGTCAAACGGGTACCAACCAGGGTCACATTTCGGGCCCCGGGGGGCAAGTCCAACCTTCTCAACCTATGTGCAACCTCAAGATCCTATCGTCCAAATGTTGCATGTACCTGTGATCATCTTATGGTCCCGTTGGCAGTCAAACCGGTTATCAATAACAACCCGGTCCCATTCCACCACCAGGAAAACCGGCCTATTTTCTACATTGTACCCCCCGGTGTCCCACATCACCGTGTTAACCGTACAACCTCGCGCAACTGCTCACTCCGGTCAACCCATTCAACCAAGGCAGCCCGTTTAGCCAGTCAACTCCGTCCAACTGTGCCACCGTACATTCGTCAACCCCGCTCAATGCCCGATTTATCGATGCCGTAATCAACGTCGGCGCCTACTTATTAGGCTTAGCAGTGGCCTCACCGACGCAGCCCGCTCAACCCCAAGGTAGTTAATATCCTCAAGGTCAATCTCGACTGAATTATAATCCGCCCCAAGGTTCCCACCATATTCTCAACAACTGCTATACCTATACTCAACAACCCAATCCACATATCAAGCCAAATCTGTGGCCGACATATAATCAAGGTCCATACTCCGGTTATCAACCATCGTACACTAGTTACCAAGAATCGATTTCAGATCGTTATACACCCTATACCCCCTATGGTCAGAATCCTTCTGGGACAGAACTCATGAGGGCAAGGATATGCCTAAACCAAATAGGAGTAAAGGTATGGTCCTTACCTAGGGCCCTGATATGCCTTTCAATCCGCAATTTTTGTTCTTGTCACGTTGAGCACGCGGGACATTTCTAAATTAACCAATGATCCAATTTCATAATACTTACTGTCTCCAGCTCTCGACCAAGGTACCGCGATTGCCCTAAGTTTGAGGGTAAAGTCGGAGAAGACCCCCAAGCTCATGTACCTACCATCTATGGTTTTTGTCCAATTTTTTGGTGGATGATTCAATTCGTCTACGTCTCTTCCAATGCACCTCATCGGCGTTGCCGCTAAGTGGTATATAGAACTACCCCGTGGCATATTTCAAGACTTCAATACGTTAGCCATGGATTTTCTAACCTACCTGGGGCCATCGGCTCGTTACAAAGTTGGGACGCATCTCCCGACTTCTTTTTTGAAGCAGGATAAAGCCACCCACATATCTGATCACATTCATGAGTGTATGTACGTCATCATAGATCGAATGCTTGATATATCTGATCAACTACTGTACCTCATTGGTTCCGTTAGTGCTCGTATCTTCATCCTCCGTCGGTGATCAAATTCCTCTCGTTGCATTGCATGTTAGGTGTCTCTCGCTCAACAAGTTACATTCCATTAGGATCATGGATCATCTGACCGTAGTGGATTTTCCCTCATGTCCTTTACCCCGCTGCCCATTTCCACTCATCAAGATCATCCGTCGTCACTTTTTTTCTTTAAATTTGCAAGATTCATTTCTAGGGTTTCAGTTTCATTAGGTCTAGGTTTCATCAAAAGGTCTTCAAATGTCCACACAACAAACAATGCACACATTAGGAGGTTGAATGAGGTTCCAGATTGACAAATTCCTTATAATTTCATGCTCGTAAATGTATTTTCTCAAAACCCGTTTTGAGGAAAAACAGTATTTTAGGGTTTTTTTATGTATAAATTTTATGTAATTTCAATTCTCTCATATGTAAATAATATCAATGGCAACCCCGGTCACTTTGCGAGGCTTCGCAGCTCCATCCTTGTGCAAGGCAAACAAAAATCAAGTAACCGCTAATCAGAGGGGCACAAAAAGTAAATCGCCCAAAAAATGTAGTTGAAGAAGTACACAAGGAAAAGGTGGGTTTTAAGAGCTTATTTGCATTTCAAAGAGAAAGATTGAACAAGAGAAAGTCATGTTGGAGATAAGGAGCAAGTTTGAATGAAAACCGAAGAAAGTTCACCGGGTGTGTGGCGCATTGGGTGAGAGGCGCGCGCATACAAGTGGCGCGAGGAATTGGGCTGCCACCTGCGTTGTAAAAAATACACCGGTGTGGTGCATTGAGCAGGTGCGTACGTTGGGGTTTGTGGCGCGGCGCATAGAGCTGCAAGCCATTTTCACCACAAATTCATCCAAATTCCAAATTTTCTTGGTTTCCTCTGGTCCAAAGTAAGTCAAAAACTCTTCAAATTCCAATGAAAGTGTGTCTTAAGATGTTTATGATGATTTAGTAAAAAATTTAAAAACCTACTTCCGTGCAATTTTTGCTCAAGACATGATTGCTTAGGGTTTGTAAATTGGTTTTTTGTGGCCATCACTCCCTCAAATTTTTATTCCCTCACTTATTTTCTAGTTTCATTAAACCATATTAATATCCCCCATATCCCTAAATTCATTCACCTCTACCCCCAATTCCCATTTTCCCAAATCCTATCTACAAAATCCCCAAACCCTACTCACATCCCTAAAACTCTTACTCCCATCCCTAAACTCTGTTCACACATACATTTTTACACTCTCTTCCATACACTCTACCCATTTCATTCCTCCACCATATTTTCACATTGTTATCCACAAAACCATCCATGTACAACCACATTTTTCAAAACCAAAGGAAAACAATGGAAAGAGACAGTGATCATGGGTATGAGCAAGAGATTGAACATGACTGGGAATCTTGGCTTGAAAGGAAAAACTTGCACTTGGGAAAGGATGCTAGAGAAGGCCAACAATAAGAAAACTATGTTGAGGCACATGGCATACCATTACTTGGCGAAAAACAAAAGTTGCAAGGCAAGAATCAGGATCTTGAAGGCCAAGTTGAAGAAAGCATCGAGGAGGCGAAAAGAGCATGATAAAATTCAGATATTGGCTGAGGCTTCCTTGGCCCAACAGAGCACTTGATGAAGAACATTCAGCCCAAATTTCAAAAAATTTGGGACACTTTTTGCAAATTTTGAATTTTTGGCCTAAAAAACAGACTTTTCTGCCCAATGCGCCGCGCCACCTGGCGCACGCTTTTGATAGGGGACTCCTTTTGATGAAAACTCAACATTTTTGGATTTTTCATGGAAAAATATGCATTCCTACAAAATTCCCAGATATTTTTACAGGTTTTGGGCTTCCAAAAGGGTAAAAAAAACCACAAAATGACCTTTCTTCCCCTTTTTTGACACACAGGAAGAAGTCTTGGGAGAACTCAGTTTTGGAGGGGCAAGTGGAGGCCAAATTAAAAAATTATACCTGTGCTAGAAAGTAGAGAGGCAGGCCTTTCCAAAAATCCCACTTGGAGGAAATTTGGACACCGGGAAGGCCTCCAAAATCAGCTGCAAACAGGCGCGATGCATAGGGAAAACAGGCGCGACGCATAGGGAAAACAGGTGTGGCGCATTGGAGGAAACTTACTCATTTTGACCCTAAAACTCTATTTTTCGCCTAGGTTTTGACAGTTTGACTTTATTACTTCTAAATGTAAAAATCATGATGTAATTAAATTTAACATGATGGATTTTGATGTAATTTTGCTAAATTTTCACTCATAGAGGTAGATTCATCCATCAAAAGGTAATTTGCAATTGAATGAATCAGTTTCCTAGTTTTTAGAGGCAAGCTGTTCCACTGCCTACTTTTTAGTTCTTAGTTTAGATTTTGTTTGAAGAGATCCTAATATTATGAGCTCAACCCCTAGAGGCTAGGATGAGTTTTTTTTTTGCCTATATCTTATGTTTTATCAGTCATTAGCATGGTTGAACTTTTGGGAATGCTTTGAGCATCATTGTACATTCATCTTTGCAGTTTGGCAAAGGAATAGACTAGGGTTTGCAACACTCTATGGGATTCATGTGGCCTTTTGTTTTGATAGTGTGTTTCTATCTATAAATGTAAGTCTACTGGTGTTTTATGCGTACCATTTTCTCTCTTATTTCTTCTTAACTTAAACAAATAAGGATAAAGGTAGAATTCATTAAAATTTGCGGTGCTCTACCTAGGGTTTGTTTAATTTTCTATGTTTTCAGATGTTTGAAGAGGATCCCTGAAGGTTTCTTGCCCTCTTCAACTCCTCACCTGTCTCAACTCTCCATTTCTTTCAAATTGAAGTGTCAAATCAATTGCCTACCTTGCCCCATTCATATCTCTGCAAAAATGAGCCTCATTCCCCAGACCCAAATTTGCCTTTCCTCTTAAGCCAACAAAATATCATTAAAAATCAATCAATCTCCTTTGCACACATACCTAGCCTAAAATAAATTTTCATTCAAGTCATCTCAAGCCTCATTGATCATTTTTTGCTGAGATTGACAAGGAGAGAGCCCTCTCCCTATCTGGTAGGGCTAGCTACCAGGTTAAGCGTGGTTTGATGTTACCCTAGATTCTGCCTTTCTCAGCCTGAGGTAGATTTAGGCTATAACATAGTGGCGACCATACTGGGGATGAAAAGTTTTTTGTTTGATTTATAAACTACAGACACAGCTTGAATTTAGACAGGTAGCCTTCGAAACGCTCTTGCTTTGCATTAGCAAAAGTAGATGAATGCTGCTTCAATCAATCTCCGATCTAGTTTATGAACTGAACATCTGGTTTCCTTAGTAAAATGTAATTAAGTTCAGATCTGATTGTTGATGGTGGACAACGATCAGACACCGCAAGGCTGAAATAATTCACCTGGCGACTCTAAATCAGTTTCGAGATGAGATCCAAGGACTCCACTGGAGGATGAACCTGACCAGAAGAAACATGAAAGGACAATATGGAAAGATCAGGTATTCAAGTTGGAATTTCATCCAAGACATTTTGTTCTTTGTCATAAATTATTTCTTCTCTTTTCTCGAGAATATCAAGAAGGCTTTGCAAAGTATATTGTATTTGAGAAAAGATCCTCGGCCTGCATTTGATTCCTTCCCTTTGAAGATTGTGAATACCAAATATTTGCATGCTTTTGAGCTTGATCAAGACCTTTCTTCCGAATCTTGTGATGACCATCTTCAAACTGATGAACCTCAAGAGACCAAGACTGATTCTGCAGCATTTTTACATACCCCTATACCTTGTAAAATTCTAGATCGATACAAGCCTTTGATTTTACCTCCTATATCCCATGCATTCCCTAAAAATCATGACCTATATCTACCAAGATTTGATGGTGAACGTGACAACATCACTGCTGAGAGACATGTTCTAAATTTTGAGTCTTTTCTTGACCTTTTTGAAGTTGATGAAGAGGATGTTAGTATTAGGCTTTTTGCTCTTTCTTTGCAAGGCAAAGTCAAGAGTTGGTTCAAAACCCTGCCTGATGCGAGCATCTCAGATTTCCAGCAGTTCGTCAAAGTTTTCCTCGACAGGTGGGTGGTCAGACAGAACCCTTTCTTGATTATAGAAGAGTATAACCAGCTAAAAAGACTGCCAGGGGAGACAGTACAACAGTTTCTACCAGATTTAACCAAGTTTATTATTCGATGCCAATTAATATAAGACCTCCTCTTGGATCCGCTCTCTTGCACTACCTGGGTGCCTTTGATCTGGAAATGGAGCTTTAGCTGAGAGAAAGGAATCTTGTAACACTTGAAGAGATGCCGAACAGTGCAGTAGATGTAGAGGCTCATTTGCTGATCCGAAGGGCAAATTTGAAGGAAGAAGAGATGAAAAACATAGATCCGAAGGAATCGACATCTCTAGAGGTAAAGCTTGACATTTTGGTAAGTGCAGTAGAAGAGATGATGAAAAGGATCATCACAAGGAATGAGTATAATGTTGAAGCCCATGGCTCGCTGATTGAAGAAGAACAAGTTGCTGATCCAAAACATTTTGTTTCTTATTCTAGTTGTCATAGTGATTGTTTTATAGATCATCTTGGAGAAGAGAGATTTGTTGATATGACATGTATGCTTGATGATGTGTTTTATATTGATGATTTGCCTCAGTTTGATCAGTATGATGATGATTATGTTCTCCAAACAGAAGCTAATATTGTAGAAAAATCAGCAGCTAGTTTGTGGAAGGAGGAAGTTCACTTTCAGAAGCTCAAGTACAGTGATCAACCGATGCATATCAACTATGACAATGACGAGGAAAGTGCAACAAATTTTTAATTAAGTGAAGGATCTTTTCCTTTTTGTTTTGATTCGTTTCAGTTCATCAGGGACAAATTCCATGCAATCAAAATAAACTATCGACAAGTCTTAATTTGGACCATCTTGAGGGCAATAAAACCTTGTTCAAGACTTCTCATATCCAGATTTGTAGCCCCTGAATGCCATTGATTGTCAAGTTGCAGATGAGGACTTGGAAGCTAGCACATATGATAAAATGATACAAGATGATTCCGTATCATTTTGTTTTGAATCATTTCAGTTTTTGAAGGGTAAATTGCATAGTATATCTTCAAATGAGCAGCCTGTAGAAAATCATGTAATATCATCAGAAGCAATAGAAAATGGGTTGTAGCAGTTTTTTCAAGTTTTTCACGATCCAATAGCAGATGTGTTGGGTGATGTCTACAGTCAAAGTCTTTCTCCATTGACTACATGTGAGCTTGAAACGTGTGCTGATATAAACTTGATCCGGCAGCCAGTTTCTTTGTCATTTTCTACAGGAGTCTCGTCACAAAGCTTAGATCAAAGTTTTCATTCATGGTATGAGGAAAAGAGAAGTAATCCATTGGATGAGCTAAGTCCCAGTGTGTGTGAACTTCAAGATCCTTATGCAGTGTTTTTGGAGGTGGATAGAGAAACCATATCATTCAACGGATCTGTTTCCAAGTTTTCATGGGAGTTTCCTTTTGGTATTTCTCTCTTTTTTTTCATAAGCGAGCACTTGTGGAGAATTCAAATAACAATCGAAATACTTAGTTGGTTGCATTGTTTGTTTCATTTCACTTGATCAGGTGATGAATGAAACTGTTAGATTAGGTTTTGATGAATAAGCTCTACTTTGAGCATCATTTCTAGTTTGTCGGTTGTGTTTAAGTATCGAGTCAGTTTTTAGTTGAGTGAGAGTCAATTTGTTTCTTCAAGTCAACAGTTTTTAGTCATGCATTTCAGCTTGAGTTTTTGACTCCATTGCCCAATGGATGAAGGCACTATCTGCTTTCCAAAGATCTGTCGTTCTTGGCACCTCCAAGGAGCTACCATCTCCATTGGAGCCAATGTTAGTGTCAGTCTTTGCAGCCTTCCTCCAGTGATCAAACATGCTCTTACAAAGTGGTTTTAAGGTGTCAAGGTCAAATTTTGTCATTTCAGTGAGTCTTCAAGCAAAATTTGGTCACTAGGTATTAGGTTTAGGGTTTGCTTTTACTCCTGTCAAAGTTGTCCAAATGTCAGTCCATGTCACCATTCAGCTGAGTGTACCATCATTCAGAGGGTTTTCATCATTATGCTAGATTCCAAAGGGTCATTTTACATCTTGTTCATCCTTCAGTTGTGCCTAGGTAAGGTTCATTTCCCTCTCCTAGGGTTTTGAATGTAATTTCTCTTGGATGGTCAAATCATCAGCAAAACTTGTATCCTGATGTTCATACACCTTTCCCTATCCTTAATGTACCTTATTAAACACTTCCTATCACTGAGATCCCCCAAATTCCTCATTTTCGCACAAACCCTAGTTTCTTGCTATAACTTGGCAATTTTCTAGGCTAGGCCTGTGTTTTTCCCTTTTGGACTCCTTCCCCTCACTAAATATTTGAAATTACACTTTCCCCTACTTCCTAACATCCCTCCCTACTTCCAAAAATTTTCTCAAGAATTTAGAAGCCCATTATCCCCTTCATTTCACTTCATTTCAAAAAATCCCTTGTTCAACACATCGGGATAGGTTTTACTCAAATGATGTTTTTGAGCAATAAAAGATGAATTTGGGAAAACTGAGAGAGGTTTTTGTCTAGAATACGCCAAGGAAAAAAAATTTCCTTCAATTTTTACATAGGTTTCATGGTTTTATAGAAATGTCAAAAATACAGTTGGCTCAGGAGAATTGATGCACCTTTGAAGTGACCTTGGGAAAATCAAGCTTTCTGCTAGCTTGGTTGGCCAAATGACTTGCTTGATGAGTCAAATGATAACTTGATGTAAAGATATTTCAAATGAGCTATCATGAGCTCAATTTTGAGTTTATGAAGACCTGAAAAAATTGACTGCAAGAGCACTCTGCCTTTAGGAAGCCTCATTTTGCACATTTTGACCAGTCTTGGGAGATTTGATTTTTGACAGGGAAAATGAACTCCAAATTGAAAAATTCTAGTTGGGTTGGAAAGTAGACTCAATAATATTTCCAACAAGCTATCCTTCACCCAATTTTCACGCCATGAAGGTCTCCAAAAGTCTCTTTCAAAAAGGCACGATGCATTGGGTTTGTGGCGCATCACATAGAGTTGCAAGCCATTTTCACCACAAATTCATCCAGATTCTCAATTTACTTGGTTTTTTCTAGTCCAAAGTAAGTCAAACAAATCTTCGAATGCCAATGAAAGTGTGTCTTAATATTTTTATTATGATTTAATAAAAACTTTCAAACCCTACTTCCGTGCCGTTTTTTCTCAAGACATGATTTCTTAGGGTTTGTAAATTGGTTTTTTGTGGCCATCACTCCCTCACCTTTTTATTCCCTCACTTCTTTTCTAGTTTCATTAAACAATTTTACTATTCCCCATATCCCTAAATTCATTCACCTCTACCCCCAATTCCCATTTTCCCAAATCCTAACTACAAAATCCCCAAACCCTACTCACATTCCTAAAACTCTTACTCCCATCCCCAAACTCTGTTCACACATAACTTTTTACACTCTCTTCCATACACTCTACCCATTTCATTCCTCTACCATATTTTCACTGTTATCCACAAAACCATCCATGTACAACCACATTTTTCAAAATCAAAGGAAAACAATGGAAAGAGACGGTGATCATGGGTATGATCAAGAGATTGAACATGACCAGGAATATTGGCTTGAAAGGAAAAACTTGCACTTGGGAAAGAATACTAGAGAAGGCCAAAATGAGAAAACTATGTTGAGGCACATGGCATACCATTACTTGGTGAAAAACAAAAGTTGCAAGGCAAGAATCAGGATCTTGAAGTCCAAGTTGAAGAAAGCATCGAGGAGGCGAAAGGAGCATGAAAAACTTCAGATATTGGCTGAGGCTTCCTTGGCCCAACACATCACTTAATGGAGGAAATTCAGCCCAAATTTCAAAAAAATTGGGACACTTTTTGCAATTTTGAAAATTTTGGCCTAAAAAAAGACTTTTCTGCTCTATGCGCCACACCACTTGGCGCTCGCTTTTGATGGAGACCTACTTTTGATGAAAACTCAGCATTTTTGGATTTTTTAGGGAAAAATATGAATTCCTAACAATGTACTAGAAATTTTGACAGGTTTTGGGCTTTCAAAAAGGTCAAAAACACCCTAAAAATGACCTTTCTGCCCCTTTTTTGACACACAAGAAGCAGTCTTGGGAGAACTCAGTTTTGGAGGAGAAAATGGAAGCCAAATTCAAAATTTCCACTTGTGTTGGAAGGTAGACAGGTATAAATTTCCAAAAATCCCACTTGGAGTAAATTTGGACACCTGGAAGGCCTAAAAAATCAGCTACAAATAGGCGTGACGCATAGGGAAATCAGGCGCAACGCATTGGAGGATTTTACTCATTTTTGGTAAAAAACTCTGTTTTTCGCCTAGTTTTTTTTACAGTTTTACTTTTTCCTTCTAGTTTTCAAGCTCATGATGTAATTAAATATAACATGATGGATTTTTATGTAATTTTTCTAAATTTTCCCTCATAGAGGTAGAATCATCCATCAAAAGGTAGTTTGCAACTGAATGAATCAGTTTCCTAGTTTTTAGAGGCAAGCTGTTCCACTGCCTACATTTTAGTTCTCAGTTTTGATTTTGTTGGAACAGATCCTAATATTATGAGCTCAACCCCTAGAGGCTGGGATGAGTTTTTTGTCTATATATTGTGGTTTTTCATTCATTAGCATGGTTGGAATTTTGGGAATGCTTTGAGCATTATTGTACATCATCTCTGCAGTTTGTCAAAGGAATAGACCAGGGTTTGCAGCACTCTATGGGATTCATGTGGAATTTTTCTTTGATAGTGTGTTCCTCTCTATAAATTTAAGTCTACTGGTGTTTTATTTATACCATTTTCTCTCTTATTTATTCTTAACTTAAACAAACAAGGATAAAGGTAGAATTCATTAAAATTTGCAGTGCTCTACCTAGGCTTTGTTTAATTTTCTATGTTTTCAGCTGTTTGAAGAGGATCCCTATAGGTTTCTTGCCCTCTTCAACTCCTAACCTATCTTAACTCTCTATTTATTTAAAATTGAAGTGTCAAATCAATTTCCTAGCTTGCCCCATTCAGATCTCTGCAAAACTGAGCCTCAATCCCTAGACCCAAATTTGCCTTTCCTCTTGAGCCAACGAAATATCATTAAATTCAATCAAGACTCTTTTGCATACATACCTAGCCTAAAATCAGCCTTCATTCAAGTCCTCTCAAGCCTCATTGATCATTTTTTGCTGAGATTGACAAGGAGAGAACCCTCTCCCGATCTGGTAGGGCTAGCTACCAGGTTAAGCATGGTTTGATGTTACCCTAGATTCTGCCTTTCTTAGCTTGAGGTAGATTTAGGCCATAACATAGTGGCGACCATACTGGGGAAATGAAATTTTTCTTTGTTTCTTTATAAACTACAGATGGAGCCTGAAGTTAGCCAGGTAGCCTTCGAACTACTTCAATCAATCTCTGATCTAGTTTATGAACTGAACATCTAGTTTCCTCAGTAAAATCTAATCAAGTTCAGATCTGATTGTTGATGGTGGACAACGATCAGACACCGCAAGGCTGAAAACATTCAAATGGTGACTCTAAATCAGTTTTGAGATCAGATCCAAGGACTCCATTGGAGGATGAACCTAACCAACAGAAACATGAAAGGACAATATGGAAAGATCAGATATTCAAGTTGGAATTTCATCCAAGACATTTTGTTCTTTGTCGTAAATTATTTCTTCTCTTTTCCTGAGAATTTCAAGAAGGCTTTGCAAAGTATATTGAATTTGAGAAAAGATCCTCGGCCTGCATTTGATTGATTCCCTTTGAATATTGTGAATACCAAATATTTGCATGCTTTTGAGCTGTATCAAGACCTTTCTTCCAAATCTTGTGATGATCATCTTCAAAATGATGAACCTCAAGAGACCAAGACTGATTCTGCAACATTTGTACATACCCCTATACCTTGTAAAATTCCAGATCAATGCAAGCCTCTGATTTTACCTCCTATATCCCATGCTTTCCCTAAAAATCATGACCTATATCTACCAATATTTGATGGTGAACGTGACAACATCACTGCTGAGAGACATGTTCTGAATTTTGAGTCTTTTCTTGACCTTTTTGAAGTTGATGAAGAGGATGTCAGTATTAGGCTTTTTTCTCTTTCTTTGCAAGGGAAAGTCAAGAGTTGGTTCAAAACATTGCTTGATGCGAGAATCTCAGATTTCCAGCAATTCGTCAAAGTTTTCCTCGACAGGTGGGTGGTTAGAAAAAACCCTTTCTTGATTATAGAAGAGTATAACCAGCTGAAAATACTACTAGGGGAGACACTACAATAGTTTTCTACCATATTTAACCAAGTTTATTATTCGATGCCAATTAATATAAGACCTCCTCTTGGATCTGCTCTCTTGCACTACCCGGGTGCCTTTGATCTGGAAATGGAGTTTCAACTGAGAGAAAGGAATCTTGCAACACTTGAAGAGATGTAAAACAGTGCAGTAGATGTAGAGGCTCATTTGCTGATCCGAAGAGAAAAGTTGAAGGAAGAAGAGATGAAAAACATAGATCTGAAGGAATCGACATCTCTAGAGGTAAAGCTTGAAATTTTGGTAAGTGCAGTAGAAGAGATGATGCAAAGGATAATCACAAGGAATGATTATAATGTTGAAGCCCATGGCTCACTGATTGAAGAAGAACAAGTTGCTGATCCAAAACATTTTGTTTCTTATTCCAGTTGTCACAGTGATTTTTTTATAGATCATATTGCAGAAGAGAGATCTGTTGATATGACATGTATGCTTGATGATGTGTTTTATCCTGATGATTTGCCTCAGTTTGATCAGTATGATGATGATTATGTTCTCCAAACATAAGCTAATATTGTAGACAAATCAACAGCTAGTTTGTGGAAGGAGGATGTTTGCTTTCAACAGCTCGAGTACAGTGATCAACCAGTGCATATCAGCTATGATAGTGACGAGGAAAGTGTAGAAAATTTTGAGGTAAGTGAAGGATGTTTGCCTTTTTGTTTTGATTCGTTTCAGTTCATCAGAGACAACTTCCATGCAATCAAAAATCAACTATCGTCAAGTCTTGATTTGGACCATCTTGAGGGCAATAAAAACCTTGTTCAAGAATTCTCATATCCAGATTTGCAGCCCTCAAATGCCATTGATTGTCAAGTTGCAGATGAGGACTTCGAAGCTAGCACATATGATCAAATGATACAAGATGATTCCATACCATTTTGTTTTGAATCATTTCAGTTTTTGAAGGGTAAATTGCATAGTATATCTCCAAATGAGCAGCCTGTAGAAAATCATGTAATCTCATCAGAAATAACAGAAAATGAGTTGCAGCAATTTTTTCAAGTTTTTCACGATCCAATCTCTGATGTGTTGGGTGATGTCTACGGTCAAAGTCTTTCTCCATTGATTACATGTGAGCTTGAAACGTGTGCTGATATGAACTTGATCCAACAGCCGGTTTCTTTGTCATTTTCTACAGGAGTCTTGTCACAAAGCTCAGATCAAAGTTTGAATTCATGGTATGAGGAAAAGAGAAGTAATCCATTGGATGAGATAAGTCCCAGTGTGTATGATCTTCAAGATCCTTATGCAGTGTTTTTGGAGGCGTATAAAGAATCCATATCATTCAACGGATCTGTTTCCAAGTTTTCATGGGAGTTTCCTTTTGGTAGTTCTCTCTTGTTGTTCATAAGCGAGCACTTGCGGAGAATTCAAATAGCAGCCAGAATACTTACTTGGTTGCATTGGTTGTTTCATTTCACTTGATCAGGTGATGAATGAAACTATTAGAGTAGGTTTTGATGAATAAGCTCTACTTTGAGCATCATTTCCAGTTTGTCGGTTGTGTTTAAGTATCAAGTCAATTTTTAGTTGAGTGAGAGTCAATTTGTGTCTTTAAGTCATCAGTTTTCAGTCATGCATTTTAGCTTGAGTTTTTGACTCCATTGCCCAATGGATGAAGGCACTCTCTGCTTTCCAAAGATCTATCGTTCTTGGCACCTCCAAGGAGCTACCATCCCCATTGGAGCCAATGTTAGTGTCAATCTTTGCAGCCTTCCTCCAGTGATTAAACATGCTCTTACAAAGTGATTTTAAGGTGTCAAGGTCAAATTTTGTCATTTCAGTGAGTCTTCAAGAAAAATTTGGTCACTAGGTATTATGTTTAGGGTTTGCTTTTACTCCCGTCAAAGTTGTCCAAATGTCATTCCATGTCACCATTCAGCTGAGTGTACCATCATTAAGAGGGTTGTCATCATCATGCCAGATTCCAAAGGGTCATTTTACACTTTGTTCATGCTTCAATTGTGCCTAGGTAAGGTTCATTTCCCTCTCCTAGGGTTTTGAATGTAATTTCTCTTGAATGGTAAAATCATCAGCAAAACTTGTATCCTGATGTTCATACACCTTTCCCTATCCTTAATGTACCTTATTAAACACTTCCCATCATTGAGATCCCCCAAATTCCTCATTTTTGCACAAACCCTAGTTTCTTGCTATAACTTGGCAATTTTCTAGGCTAGGCCTGTGTTTTTCCCTTTTGGACCGCTTTCCCTCACTCAATCTGTGAAATTCCACTTTCTCCTACTTCCTAACATCCCTCCTGACTTCCCAAAATTTTCTCAAGAATTTAGAAGCCCATTATCCCCTTCATTTCACTTCATTTTGAAAAATCCCTTGTTCAACACATCGGGATAGGTTTTACTCAAATGATCTTTCTGAGGTTTTTGTCTAGAATACGCCATGGAAAAAAAATTTCCTTCACTTTTTACATAGGTTTCATGGTTTTATAGAAATGTCAAAAATACAGTTGCCTTAGGAGAATTGATGCACCTCTGAAGTGACCTTGGGAAAATCAAGCTTTCTGCTAGCTTGGTTGGCCAAATGACTTTCTTGATGAGTCAAATGATAACTAGACACAAATATATTTCCAATGCGCTATCATGAGCTCAATTTTTAGTTTATGAAGACCTTCAAAAATTGACTGCAAGAGCACTCTTCCTTTAGGCAACCTCATTTTGCACATTTTGACCAGTCTTGGGAGATTTGATTTTTGACAAGGAAAATGAACTCCAAATTGAAAAATTATAGTTGGTTTGGAAATTAGACTCAATAAGATTTCCAACAAGCTATCCTTCACCCAATTTCGAGACCATGAAGGTCTCCAAAGTCTCCTTCAAAAAGACACGGCGTATTGGGTTTGTGGCGCGATGCATAGAGCTGCAAGCCATTTTCACCACAAATTCATCCAGTTTCTCAATTTGCTTGGTTTCCTCTGGTCCAAAGTAAGTCAAAAAAATCTTCAAATGCCAATGAAAGTGTGTATTAATATGTTTATGATGATTTAGTAAAAAATTTCAAACCATACTTCCGTGCCATTTTTTCTCAAGACATGATTTCTTAGGGTTTGTAAATTGGTTTTTTGTGGCCATCACTCCCTCACCTTTTATTCCCTCACTTCTTTTCTAGTTTCATTAAACCATTTTAATATCCCCCATATCCATAAATTCATTCACCTCTATGCCCAATTCCCATTTTCCCAAATCCTAACTACAAAATCCCCAAACCCTACTCACATCCCTAAAACTCACTCCTCTCCTAAAACTCATTCACATACATTTTACACTCTCTTCCATACACTCTACCCATTTCATTCCTATACCATATTTCCTTTTATCAAAACCATCCATCGCACCTTCACATTTTTCAAAATCAAAGGAAAACAATGGAAAGAGACAGTGATCATGGGTATGAGCAAGAGATTGAACATGACCGGGAATCTTGGCTTGAAAGGAAAAAATTGCACTTGGGAAAGGATACTAGAGAAGGCAAACAATGAGAAAACTATGTTCAGGCACATGGAATACCATTACTTGGAGAAAAACAAAAGTTGCAAGGAAAGAATCAGGATTTTGAAGTCCAAGTTGAAGAAAGGATCGAGGAGGCGAAAGGAGCATGATAAACTTCAAATATTGGCTGAGGCTTCGATTTCCCAACACAAAACTTAATGGAGGACATTCAACCCAAATTTCAAAAAATTTGGGACACTTTTTGCAATTTTGAAATTTTTGGCCTAAAAAACAGACTTTTCTGCTCTATGCGCCACGCCCCTGGCGCTCGCTTTTGATGGAGACCTCCTTTTGATGAAAACTCAGCATTTTTGGATTTTGCAGGGAAAAATATGCATGCCTAACAATGGCTAAGAAATTTTGACAGGTTCTGGGCTTCCAAAAAGGTCAAAAACACCCTAAAAGTGACCTTTCTGCCCCTTTTTTGACACACAGGAAGCAGTCTTGGGAGAACTCAGTTTTCAAGGGGAAAATGGAAGCCAAATTCAAAAATTATACTTGTGTTGAAAGTAGACAGGAAAAAATTTCCAACAAGCCCACTTGGAGAAAATTGGGACACCGGGAAGGCCTTCAAAATCAGCTGCAAACAGGCGCGATGCATAGGGAAATCAGGCGTGGCGCATTAGAGGATTTTACTCATTTTTGGTCAAAAACTCTGTTTTTCGCCTAGTTTTTTTTATAGTTTTACTTTTTCATTCTAGTTGTCAAAATCCTGATGTAATTAAATATAACATGATGTATTTTGATGTAATTTTGCTAAATTTTCACTCATAGAGGTAGATTCATCCATCAAAATGTAATTTTCAACTGAATGAATTAGTTTCCTAGTTTTTAGAGGCAAGCTGTTTCACTGCCTACTTTTTAGTTCTCAGTTTAGATTTTGTTGGAACAGCTACTAATCTTATGAGCTCGACCCCTAGAGGCTGGGATGAGTTATTGTTTGTCTATATCTTGGGGTTTTTCAGTCATTAGCATGGTTGGACTTTTGGGAATGTTTTGAGCATTATTGTACATCATCTTTGCAGTTTGGCAAAGGAATAGACTAGGGTTTGCAGCACTCTATGGGATTCATGTGGAATTTTTCTTTGATAGTGTGTTTCTATCTATAAATGTAAGTCTACTGGTGTTTTATGTATGTATTTTTCTCTCTTATTTCTTCTTAACTTAAACAAACAAGGATAAAGGTATAATTCATCAAATTTGCAGTGCTCTACCTAGGGTTTGCTTAATTTTATATGTTTTCAGTTGTTTGACGAGGATACCTGTAGGTTTCTTGCCCTATTCAACTCCTCACCTGTCTCAACTCTCAATTTCTTTCAAATTGAAGTGTCAAATCAATTTCCTAGCTTTCCCCATTCCGATCTCTGCAAAACTAAGCCTCATTCCCCAGACACGAATTTGTTTTTCCTCCTGAGCCAATGAAATATCATTAAATTCAATCAAGACTCTTTTTCATACATACCTAGCCTAAAATCAACCTTCATTCAAGTCATCTTAAGCCTCATTTATCATTTTTTGCTAATATTGACAAGGAGAGAACCCTTTCCCGATCTGGTAGGGCTAGCTACCAGGTTAAGCGTGGTTTGATGTTACCCTAGATTCTGCCTGACTTAGCCTGAGGTAGATTTAGGCCATAACAAGGTCAAGGTCAAGGTTCAGGTCAAGTTTGATGTTACCTTAAGGTTAAGGTTAAGGTTAAGGTTAGGTTAGGTAAGGTTAAAGTTAGGTTAAGGTTAATGTAAGGTTAAGGTTAAGGTTAAAGTTAAGGTTAGGTTAACATTAAGGTTAGGTTAGGTTAAGGTTAATGCTATGGTTAAGGATAGGTTAAGGATAATGTTAAGGTTAAGGTTAAGGTCAAGGTTAAGGTTAGGGGTAAGGGTAAGGTTAAGGTTAGGGCCAGGTTAAGGTTAAGGTTAAGGTTAGGTTAGGTTAGTTTAGGGTTAAGGTTAGGGTTAAGGTTAATGTTAAGGTTAAAAATTAGGTTAAGGTTAGGTTAAGGTTAAGGGTTTTGTTAAGGTTAAGGTAGGTTAAGGTTAAGGTTAGGCTAAGGTTAGGTTAAGGTTAAGGTTAAGGTTAAGATTAGGGTAAGGTTGAGGTTAAGTTTAGGTTAGGTCAAACTTAAGGTTAAGGTTAGGTTAGTTCAAGGTTAAAGTAACATTAAGGTAAGGTTAAGGTTAAGGTTATGGTAAGGTTAAGGTTAAGGTTAGGTTAGGTCAAACTTAAGGTTAAGGTTAAGGTTTGGTGAGGTTAATTTTAAGGTTAAGCTTAAGCTTAAGGTTAATGTTAAGGTTAACCTTAGTGTTACCTTAAGGTTAAGGTTAAGGTTATGGTTAGGTTAGGTTAGGTTAGGGTTAAGGTTAAGGTTAAGATTAAGGTTAAAACTAAGGTTAGGGTTAAGGTTAAGGTCAAGGTTAAGGTTAGGTTAGGGTTGAGGTTAGGTTAAGGTTATGGTCAAGTTTAATGTTAAGGTTAGCTTAAGGTTGTGTTAAGGTTAAGGTTAAGTTCAAGGTTAATGTCAATGTTACGGTTAAGGTTTGGTTAAGGTTAAGGTCAATGTTAAGGTTAGGTTAACGTTAGGTTAGGTTAAGGTTAAGGTCAAGATTAGGGTTAGGTTAAGGTTAGGTTAAGGTTAAGGATAAGGTTAAGGTCAAGTTTAAGGTTAGGTTGGATTAAGGTTAAGGATAAGGTTAAGGTAAGGTTAAGGTTAATGTTATGGTTAGGTTAGGGTTAAGGTTAAGGTTAAGCTCAGGTTAAGCTAATGTTAAGGTTAATGTTAGGGTAAGGATAAGGTTAGGTTAGGTTACGGTTAAGGTTAAGGATATGTTAACCTTGACCTTAATATTAACCTTAACCTTAACCTAACCTTAACCTTAACCTTAACCTTAGGTTAACCTAACCTTCACCTTAACCTTAACCTAAACTTAACCTTAACCTTAACCTTAGCCTTAGGTTAACCTAACCTTAACCTTAACCTAACCTTCACCTAACCTTAACCCTAACCCTAACCTTAACCTTAAGTTTAACCTTGAACTTAACCTTAACCTAACCTTAACCTTAATCTTAACCTTAACCTTATCTCAACCATTAACCTTAACATTAAACTTAACCTTAACGTTAACCGTATCCTTACCTTTAACCTTAACCTTAACCATAACCTAACCCTAACCTTAGTGTTAACCTTAACCTTAACCTTGACATTGACTTTACCATAACCTTAACTTTAACCTCACCTTAAGGGTTTAGGTTAATGTTAGGTTAGGTTAGGTTATGGTTAAGGTTATGGTTAAGGTTAAGGCTAAGGTTAAGTTTAATGCTAAGGTTAAGGGTATGGTAGGTTAGGGTTAGGTTATGGTTATGGTTAAGGTTAAGGTTAAGGTTGGGTTAAGGTTAATGTTAAGGTAAAGGGTAAGGTTAAGGTTAAGGTTAAGGTTAATGTTAATGTTAAGGTTAAGGTTAAGTTCAAGGTTAAGATGACATTAATGTTAAGGATAGGTTAAGGTTAAGGTTAAGAGTAAGGTTAAGGTTAAGGTTAAGGTAAAGTTAAGGTTAATGTTAAGTTTAAGGTGAGGCTAGGTTAAGGTTAGGTTAAGTTTAAGGTTAAGGTTAGGGTTAAGGGTAAGGGTAATGTTAAGGTTAGGTTAAGGTTAGGTTAAGCTTAAGGTTAAGGTTAGGATTAAGGGTAAGGGTAAGGTTAAGGTTAAGGTTAAGGTTAAGTTTAATGCTAGGTTAAGGTTACGGTTAAGGTTAAGGGTAAGGTTAAGGTTAGGTTAAGGGTAA
The DNA here is from genome assembly GCA_034641835.2 of Pinus albicaulis. NCBI lineage: Eukaryota > Viridiplantae > Streptophyta > Pinopsida > Pinales > Pinaceae > Pinus > Pinus albicaulis. The sequence continues at coordinate 542,053,486 of CM076570.1, forward strand.
GGTTAAGGTTAGGGTTAAGGGTAAGGTTAAGGGTAAGGGTAAGGTTAAGGTTAGGGTGAAGGTTAAGTGTAAGGTAGGGTTAGGTTAAGTTAGGTTAGGCATAAGGTTAATTTTAAATATAAGGTCCTAACCTTAACCTTTACCTTAGTCTTATCCTTAACCTTAACCTTATCCTTAACCTATCCTTAACCTTAAATTCACCTTAACCTTAACCTTAACCTAGCTTTAACCTTAACCTTAACAGTAACCTAATCTTAAATGTGGCCTAAGGTAGGTTAGGGTTATGTTATGGTTAAGGTTAAGGTAGGTTAAGGGTAAGGTAGGTTAGGGTTAGGTTATCGTTAAGGTTAAGGTTAAGGTTGGGTTAATCTTAATGTTAAGGTAAATGGTAAGGTTAAGGTTAATGTTAATGTTAAGGCTAAGGTCAAGGTTAAGATGACCTTAATGTTAAGGTTAGGTTAAGGTTAAGGTTAAGGTAAGGATAATATTAAGGTTAAGGTTAAGGTCAAGGATAAGTTCAAGGTTAAGGTTGCCTTAAGGTTAAGGTTAAGGATAAGGTTATGCTAAGGTTAATGTTAATGTTAAGGTAAAGTTAAGGTTAAGGCTAATTTTAAGGTCAGGTTAGGTTAAGGATAGGTTAAGTTTAAGGTTAAGGTTAGGGTTAGGGTTAAGGGTAAGGTTAAGGTAAGGTTAAGCTTAGGGTTAAGGTTAGGGTTAAGGTTAAGGGTAAGGTTAAGGTTAAGGTTAATGTTAAGGTTAGGTTAAGCTAGGTTAGGCATAAGTTTAATTTTAAGGTTAAGGTCCTAACCTTAATCTTGACCTTAGTATTATCCTTAACCTTAACCTTAACCTTATATTCACCTTAACTTTAACCTTAACCTAACCTTAACCTTAAAATTAACCTTAGAATTAACCTAACCTTAACTGTGACCTAACCTAACCTTAGTCTTAACCTTAACCTTAACCTTACCCTTAAACTTAACCCTAACCTTAACCTTAGGTTAGGTTTAAGGTTAAGATTAATGTTAAGGTTAAGGTCAGGTTAAAGTTAAGGTTAAGGTTACGGTTGAGGTTAAAGTTAAGGTTAAGGTTATGGTTGAGGTTAATGTTAAGGTTAGGTTAAGGTGAAGGTTAAAGTTAGGTTAGGGTCAAGGTTAGGTTAAGGTTAATGTTGTGAAACTAGCTCCAAAAATAGAAGAAAAGAGATATCAACGCCTTAGAAATAAGCCACTTTGAGGGGGAAATCTCCAATACATTACATAAATGAAAAATTATTGGATGATACAAATGATCAAAACCTCCTTCTATATATAGGTGTCCGTAGGGCCACAATGTAATCCTAGTGGGGCCATAATGTAATCCTAGCTGACCTAATAATAATAATTTATGGGCACAATAATAATAATATTGGGGTTACAGGGGTACAACAATAACAATAAGGGGGGTAAATTAACATAATAAGGGACTACACTATTAATATAGGGACCTAAAAATCCCCTCTTCTTCAAACAAGTTTTGTCCTCAACGCTTCAGTAGCTCCGGGTGCTTTTGTATAAAATTCTCATCCTCCCATGTAGAATATTCAGTGGGTAAGTTCTTCCATTTGATGAGATACTCTGAAATTGATCGATTTCGTAGTTGTCAAGTTCTTGTTTCTGTGATTGCTTCAGATTCGAATATGGTTTTTCCTTCCTCAACAAGTTCTGGCAATATTGTTTGAACTGGAAGTTTGTCCCCTATAACCTTTTTTAAGCATGAAACATGGAAAAATATATTCACTTGCAAAGTACCAATATTTTTCGAAACCCTATAAGGACCATAGTACTTTTGTGATACTTTATTATCCTTCTTAGCTTGCTTGAGGGACATTTGTTTGTATGGTTGTAGCCATAAAAATTCCTAGTCTCCCACATCAAAAATTCTCTCACTATGATGTTGATCTGCCTGTTGTTTCATTCGATTTTGTGCCATATTTAGATTATCCTTTAAGAGTTGGAGAGATTCTTGTTGATGCTCGATGTGATCCTCCACAGCGTGAACCCTATAATTTTCCCTTAAATAAGATGTGATGGATGGTGGATGATATCCATCAAGTGCCATAAATGGGGTCATTTTTTCTACAGTATGGAAGGAAGTGTTATACCACCATTCAGCGAGAGGTAACCAGTTGACCCATTGTGCTTTCTTATCAGATTAAAAAACAACGAAGATATCCTTCCTGAAATTTATTCACTATCTCTGTTTGACCATTGGATTGAGGATGATAACATGAGTTATGAGCTAGTTGAGTACCCAAACAAAAAATAATTTCGTCCAAAAATTTCCTATAAAAATGGGATCTCTGTCACTTACAATAATCTTCGGGTTTCCATGTAGCTTTTGAATTGTCTCCATAAATGTGGTAGCAATTGTACTCTCTTTAAATGGATGAGATAATGCACAAAAGTGTGCATACTTCGTAAGTCTATCAACTACCACCATGATGACACTCCTTCCTTCAGACTTAGGTAAACCTGTGATAAAATCCATTGAAATCTCCTCCCAACGTTGACTTGGAATGGATAAAGGTTGTAGAATACCCAGGGTCTTAATTGTCTCAACTTTATTTTTCTGGAAAACCAAACATTCCGCCACAAAATTTTGAATATCATATTTAAGGCCATCCCAAAAAAATTCTTTCTTCACCCTATGTAAGTTTCTAAAAATCCCGAGTGTCCTCCTAAAGGAGAAGTGTGCAATTCCAAAAGAATATTTTATTTTAGTTTGGAATTCTTGCAAATATATAAGCGATCTTTGTATGATAAGGAATCATTTTTCCAACTAAATGTATCAGATGTACTAGGATCTTGCTGCAACTTTTGAGTGAGAGTCAACACTTCTTCGTCCTTCTTCCATTCATCCCTTGCTTCGGTTATCCAATTTGGTTGGATAATTGAAATGGCACAAAGCAATGCTTCTACCTCTTCATCCTTTCCTGAAAGTGCATCTGCAACAAAATTTAGCTTCCCTTTTTTGTAGACAATTTCAAAGTCATAACCCAACATTTTTGTGACCCATTTTTGCTGCTCTTCTGAAGATAGTCTTTGTTCCAAAAAGATTTTAAGACTATCTTGATCAATTTTTACCTTGAAGTGTCTTCCCATTAGGTAAGGTCTCCATTTCTTTATTGCATGTTAGTATTGCCAACATTTCCTTCTCATAAATATCCTTTTGTAAATACTTTCCTTTTATTGAACGACTTTCAAAAGCAATGGGTCTTCCTTCTTGCATTAAAACAACACCATTTCCATTTCTTGAGGCATCACATTCCACAATAAAGGTTTTTGTGAAGTCTGGTGTAGCTAAGACTGGTGCTAGGCACATTGTCTCTTTAAGATGTTCAAAGGCCTTAGTTGCTTCAGGAGTCCATGAAAATGCATCTTTCTTAAATAGTGTTGTTAGAGGTGTTGTTATTCTCCCATAATTCTTAAAAAAATTGTGATAATACCTTGTTAACCTGATAAATCCATGCAACTGCTTTATGATTGTGGGGACTTTCCATTCCTTAATGGCTTTAATTTTCTTAGGGTTTACCTTAACACCCTCGTGAGATACAATATGGCCCAGATATTCCACCTCTTGTACTCCAAAGAAACATTTGGATGTTTTTGCATATAATTGTTTCTCCTCCAATAGTTTGATCACCCTGTCAGCGTGTTGAACATTATCCTTACAAGACCTATTGTAGACTAGTATATCATCAAAAAATACTAGCACAAATTTTCTAAGGAAGGGTTTGAAAATAGAATTCATCAACCCTTGAAATGTAGAAGGTGCATTGGTAAGGCCAAAAGGCATGACTAAAAATTCATAATGACCCTCATGAGTTCGAAATGTTGTTTTCGGAATATCTTTAGTCTTTATTCTAATTTGATGATATCCTGAACGAAGATCCAATTTGGTAAAATAAATTGCTCCATGTAATTCATCGAATAATTCATCAATCACAGGAATGGGAAATTTATCTTTAATAGTGAGCTTATTGAGCTCCCTATAATCTGGACACACGTGCCATGATCCATCTTTTTTTTGCACCAATACTACTAGAGTAGAGAAAGAACTTTGACTAGGTTGAATTATACCAGCCTCTAACATTTCTGCAATCATATGTTCATTTTTTGTCTTTTGGACATAAGGATATCTATAAGGCTTGATGTTTGGAGGAACACTTCCTGGAATCAAATCAATAGCATGATCATGATAACAAATAGGTGGGAGTCCTTTGGGAGTATCAAACACCTTGGAATGATTGTCCAAGACTTTTTGGAGATCTGGAGAAATAGATGATTTTGATGTTGGAACTTCTAGTGAGCATAATTGTGCAATTACACCCCGTTGTTCTTTATTTAGAAGCTTTGTCATGACATTAGAGATTATTATCTTTCTTGGATTTCTTGTGATACCCCATAATTCGATTTCCTTTCCTTCTGAAAAAAATGTCAATAAAATTTCTTGGAAAATAAAAGCTATTGTCCCTAAATATTGTAAACATTGTACTCCTAGTACAACATCAGCACCTCCCATTGGGATGTAAAGCATTGGATTATTCAATACATATTCCCCCATGGCTAGCTTGATATTATGGCATTTTCCAGAGAAATTTATAGTTCCTCCATTTGCAACCATCACTTGACATTCTAATGCTGGGTATAGGAAACAATTCAATTCCTTGGCTACCTTATAATAAATAAAATTATGGGTACTACCCGAATCAATCAACACTATTACCTTTATCTTCTTGATATGTCCTTCTATCTTGAGAGTTTGAGGAGTGGTAATTCCTGCCAATGCATTACATGATATGGTCGAACTCATTTTTTCTTCTTCTAGGGTTGGTTCCTCGTGTATATCGTCTTCTTGTTCATTTTATTCTTCCTCTTCACAATCTATGTAAAATAATTTCTTCTCAGCACACCTATGACCTTTAGTGTATTTTCTATCACAACTGTAGCAAAGCCCTTTTGCTATTTTTTCTTCCAATAGTGGTGTCAACCTTGTAGGTTGTGGAAATATAGGCATTGCAACACTTCCTTCTTTATAGAAGTGAGTGGTAGGATTCCTTGTCGCCATAATTTTACATTCAATTTTTCTTGCCAACCTCAATGCCTTCTCCTATGAATCAGGTTCCAAAACGTGAACTTCATGTTGGATGTTATCCTTTAAAGTACCTATGAAGAGATCAATCATGTGTTCCTCTGGAATATCAATTACCCTTATATTCAACTTTTGGAAGTCCTCAATGTGCTCCCCCACTAAACCCTTTTGTTTGAGATTTATCAATTGGCTAAAGAAGGTGTTGCTCTTTGTATCCTCATAATGTGCTATCATTTCCTCAGTAAAAATTGACCAAGTGACAATTTTTTTACGGGAGCAAAGCCATCGATACCATACAAATGTATTTTTTTCTAAATGTAAAGTTTCAATGCGTACCTTTTGTGTGTTTTGCACATTGTGGAGATCAAAATATTGCTCCATCTGTAGTATCCATGTTACAGGATCCTTTCCATCAAACTTCCTCATATCCATTTTTGGAATATGGTGGTTCTTCTCACCAACATTAGAGTTTATGAAATCACGATTAACATTTATTTTGTTCTCATCATGAGTTTCCTCTACTATATTTTCACCATTAGGAAACATTTCTTGTATCAACTTTGTCAAACCTTCCATGTCTTATTTTAGATCATTCTTCATGTTTTCCATTTTTTCATCGATCTTAGCTTCCATGTCATCCATCTTAGATTCCATGCCAAATTCCATGCCATCTATCTTAGATTCCACGCCTTTCTTCAAAACTTCCATTTCATTTTTTACTGCTCTTTGCGAGAGCGAAATTTGGTGCACTTGCTCTTGTAATTTTGATACATCATGTTGCAATTCTTCATCTTCATGAGTCATAGTAGAGCCTTCTGAAGGCTTAATGGGTGTTGAATTATTTTTATGGGGCATTTTTTAGAACCCAATACTGATATCTATTCTACAATATGCCCTTGGAATAAATTCAAATTGATTCTTCAAACAAGACTTATGCAATTCGGGAAAAAAAAATACACACCTTTTTCTTGCTTTTGAGGAGCTCGATATTTAAATTGGATTATCTCTATAATTGTAGCACTTCAATATTTGAATTTCGGCACCAATGTAGCCCTCTGAATTCTATTTTGAATGCCATAGGTCTGACCTGATTTGGATTCTTCAAGAAAAATTTGTGTCCAATTTCCCACAATGACCTAATTATGGACTGGTTCAGTAGAGCGAACTTGTACGACTTGCCACGTGTCACTGTTTCATCCTTTGTCTCTGAAATTGATAGCCAAGAAACTACAGTCTGTGTACTTGTGACCACTTTTTATGGCACTCCAATCCGATGCCCAGAGAGAGAGTTATTGAACTTTTCCCACGATCACCTCTTTGAGATGAAATTCAGGAGCCTGAAAAAGCACTACCTTCCACAGATCATATCTCAGAAAATATTGCGGACCAAGCTCTGAAATTTTGTGTTCGGTTTCCTCGAGATTTCAGCTTCGCACCTTAAAAAATTTAGATTCTAAAACTTCGTAGAAAAAAAATTATAGCGAAAATTCCACGATGACCTGTTTAGAGTAGCGAAACCCTAGAATCCAAAGCTACGTGCAAATTGTTGGCAAACCAGCTCCAAAAATAGAAGAAAAGAGATATCAACGCCTTAGAAATAATCCATTTCGAGAGGGAAACCTCCAATACATTACATAAATGAATAATTATTGGATAATACAAATGACCAAAACCTCCTTCTATATATAGGAGTCCATGGGGCCACAATGTAATCCTAGCTGACCTAACAATAATAATTTAAGGGCACAATAATAACAATATTGGGGTTACAAGGGTAAAAAAATAATAATAAGGGGGGATACAATAACATAATAAGAGACTACACTGTTAATATAGGGACCTAACAGTTAAGGTTACTGTTAAGGTTAAGGTTAAAGTTAAGGTTAAGGTTAAGGGTAAGGTTAATGTGAAGGTTAAGGTTAATGTTAAGGTTAAGGTTACGTCAAGTAAAGGTTAATGTTAAGGTTAGGTTAGGTTAGGTTAGGTTAAGGTTTATGTTAAGGTTAGGTTAGGTTAAGGTTAAGGATAGGTTAGGGTTAAGGTTAGGTTAAGGTTAATGTCAAGGTAAAGGTTAGGGTTAGGTTAGGTTAGGTTAGGGTTAAGGTTAAGGGTAAGGCTAAGGGTTTAATTAGGTTATAGTTAAGGTTAAGGGTAAGGGTAAGGTAAGGTTAAAGTTAAGGTTAAGGTTAAGGGTAGGTTAGGTTTGGGTTAGGGTTAATGTTAAGGTTATGGGTAAGGTAGGTTAGGTTATGGTTAAGGTTAAGGTTAAAGTTAAGGTTTGGTTAAGGTTAAGAGTAAGGTCAAGGTTAAGGTCAAGGTTAAGGTTAAGGTAAATGTTAGGTTAAGGTTAAGGTTAGGTTAATTTTAAGGTTATGGTTAAGGTTAAGTTTAACGTTAAGGTAAGGGTTAAGGTTAAGATTATGTTAAGGTAAGGTTAAGGTTAAAGTTAAGGTAAGTTAAGATTAAGTTCAACGTTAAGGTTAAGGTTAAGGTCAGTTAAGATTAAGGTTAAGGTTAAGGTCAAGGTTTAGGTCAAGTTTAATGTTACCTTAATGTTAAGGTTAAGGTTAAGGTTGAGGTTAAGCTTAGGGTTAAGCTTAATTTTAGGTTAATTTAAGGTTAAGGTTAAGGTTAAGGTAAGTTTAAGATTAAGGTTAAGGTTAACCTTAAACTTTAGTGTTAACCTTAGTGCTAACTTTATTGTTAACCTTAAACTTAACCTTAAATTTAACCTTCACCTTAACCTTACCGTAACCATAACCTTAACCTTACATTAAGGGTTTAGGTTAATTTTAAGGTTAGGTTAGGTTAGGGTTAAGGTTAAGGTTAATGTTAAGGTTAAGGGTAAGGTTGGTTAGGGTTAGGTTATGGTTAAGGTTAGGTTAAAGTTAATGTTAAGGTTAAGGGTAAGGTTAAGGTTAAGGTTAATGTTAAGGTTAAGGTCAAGGTTAAGGTTAACGTTAAGGTTAAGGTTAGGTTAAGATTAAGGTTAAGGTTAATGTTAAGGTTAAGGTTAAGGTTAGATTATGGTTAAGGTTATGTTAAGGTTAAGGTTTAGGTAAGGTTAAGATTAAGGTCAAGGTTAAGGTTAAGGTTAAGGTCAAAGTTTATGTTACCTTAAGGTTAAGGTTAAAGTTAAGGTTAAGGTTAAGGTTAAGGTTAGGGTTAAGGTTAAGGTTAGGTTAGGTAAGGTTAAGGTTAGGTTAAGGTTAAGGTTAAGGTTAAGGTTAAGGTTAAGGTTAAGGTTACCTAAAGGTTAAGGTTAAGATTTAGGTCAAGGTTCGGTCAAGGTTTAGGTTAATGTTAAGGTTAGGTTAAGGTAATGTTAAGGCTAGATTTAAGTTTAGGTTAAGGGATATGTTAAGGTTAGGTTAAGGTTAAGGTTAGGTTAGGTTAAGGTTAATGTTAAGGTTAAGGATAGCTTAAGGTTAAGATTAAGGTTAAGGTTAAGGTTAGGGTTAGGTTAAGGTTAAGGTTAAGGTTAAGGTTAATGTCAACGTTAAGGTTAAGTTTAGGTTAAGGTTATGGTTAAGGATATGGTTAAGGTTAGGTTAGGTTAATGTTAAAGTTAAGGTTAGCTTAAGGGTTTAGTTTAGGTTATGGTTAGGTTATTGTTAAGGTTAAGGTTAGGTTATGGTTAAGGTTAATTTTAAGGTATGGTTAAGGTTAAGGTTGAGGTTAATGTTAAGGTCAAGGTTAGGGTATAGTTAAGGTTAAGGGTAAGGTGAATTTTAAGGTTAAGGTTAAGGTCAGGTTAATGTAAGGTTAAGGTTAAGATTAGGTTAAGATTAAGGTTAAGGTTAAGGTTAAGGTTAGGTTAAGATTAAGGTATGGTTAAGGTTAAGGTTATGGCTAGGGTTAAGGTTAAGGTTAAGGTTATGGCTAGGGTTAAGGTTAAGGTTAAGGTTAGTGTTAACCTTAACCTTAACCTCAGTATTCAACTTGACCTTACCCCTAACATAACCTTAACCTTGACCTTAGTCAAGGTTAAGGTTAGGTTAGGGTAAGGTGAAGGTTAGGCTAAGGTTAAGGTTAAGGTTAGGTTAAGTTTATGTTAAGGTTATGATAGGTTAAGGTTAATGGTTTAGCTAAGGTTAAGGGTAAGGGTAAGGGTAAGGGGAAGGGCAAGGTTAAGGTTAGGTTAAGGTTACGGTTAAACTTAGTTTTACCTTAATGTTAAGGGTAGGGTTAAGGATAAGGTAAGGATAAGGTTAGGTTAAGGTTAAGGTCAGGGTGAGGTTTACAGTAAGGTTAAGGTTAGGTTAGGGTTAAGGTTAAGGTTAAGGTTAAATGTTTAGTTAAGGCTAAGGTTAAGGTTGGTCAAGGTTAATGTTAGGTTAGGCTTACCATTAAGGTTAAGGTTAACGTTAAGGGTAAGTTTAGGGATAACCATAGTGTTACCTTAAGTTTAAGGTAAGGTTAAGGTTAAGGTTAAGGTTAAGGTTAAGTTCAAGGTTAAGGTTAAGGTTAAGGTTAAGGTTAAGGGTTTAGTTAAGGTTAAGGTTAAGACTAAACTTAAGGTTAAGGTTAAGGTCAAGGTTAAGGTTACGTTAGGGTTGAGGTCAAGGTTAAGGTTAACATTGGGGTTAGAGTTAGGTTAGGTTAAGGTCAAGGTTAAGGTTAGGTTAGGGTTAACGTTAAGGATATGTTAAGGTTAATTTTGGGGGGTTTAATTGTCGGATTAAATCTCTCAATATTAATTATCATTCTGGGAGTCGTAAACGCAAGTTGTACTGCCTCTTGGCTTAGGTTAATGGTTAGAGTATAAATATATTCCTTTTTAATATAAACTAGGTACTGGAATGAAGCACACCTTTGTTGGCAAATAAAAAATCTTGAAAAGGAGATCTACTTAACCAGTTTCATTCACTACAAACTCCATACTGCGATCAAACTATAAGGAAATTAAAGGCAATCCTGAATCATTCTCGCTATCCTATGATATCTTGAAAACCCTGATCTATTTCTTCCTTTCATCAATTTGAAACTAAGCTTGAGATAACTAAAAGAACACACATATTATCCTAATAATAACTTCAAACCTTAAACTAACTACTCTTGATAACAAATTCAAGATTCCAAATTAACTATTTCTAAAAGAAAACTACTTTGCTTCATACAAAATAGCACTTAAAATATCCTATTAAAAATGGAATTGCAAATAATCTATGATAACCTTTCAATTCAAATATTTTAATCTAGATTAAATGAATCATCCAAAAAACAAGCTTACTATTCAAAACCATGTAACTCAATAATGAAAACGAAATCACTCTACCTGCACAATTACATCTGCACTCAAACTTGCTCTTATAAGGAAATGATCACACTATGAAAACAAGAATGATTCTAATTAAAAAGAAATCTAATTACTAAGCGAATTCCAGGGATGCATAAACTAATTAAATGAGAATTAAAACCTGCAAACATTCAAATATTACATAATGCAAACCTTGAATTAATATTCTAAATGGAAATGTTAACATATTCAAATTCAAAACATTAAAATCTGCTCTCAATCCATACTCAAATTCAAAGCACTAAAATATGTTCTAATTCTGATCAAACTCAGAAATCTGTGTATTCCTATGCTCCCATTACATTTGATTTCAGTAAGAGAAATGGAGTATAACTCTATATTGCAACTCAAGCACGGATTATGTAATGGACCAGAGTTTACAATAAATTCTATAGTCCATTGATTTGCATAATAGGAAGATGACTGAAATGATTTGAAATTGAACCACACATTCACACAGAAAAATGAAACGTTAAAATCACGCACATCTAATTAGCCTATGCTATTGATCAAGCTTAGCTCCAGAGGTGGTGGGCCCTCCCACACCTGGAGTAAGTTGTCTTACTGCAACGGAGGAAAATATTTAAGACATCAAATACTGAATTCAAAATGGATCATGGCGACAATGCTACTACTCACAACATGAAGGCGATTTATACAAATATTTAAAATAGCATTGAGAAATCGATTACACAAATTAGGCACAACGATTCTGGTTTACACAACAATTCCTCTATCTATATTACATTTCTCTGCAACTCGATACTATTTCTACATCTCAGAAATTCGACTTCACATTTGAGAAATTCCCTCTATCTAATTGATGGACTAATGCCCCCTTTCTGATCAGGATTTTATGTAGGAACGCAACATAATACAGATATAACCATAGATACAGAGATGCAGCGGAAATAATGCTTCATTTTATTAATAAAAGAATGAATGCAATAAGCTTACAAACATAATGGAAACAAGCTAGAGCCTTGTTGGCATGTCCACGAAAGTGTTTCAAACGCGAGGCTTATACTTTGTGTTACATTGAGGCTCGCAGGGCCTATTACGGACATAATGAAATAAATGGGCTAGGGTACTGGCCGACGTCGTATCCCCTTGAAGAGATGTGTTGGCTCCCAGCCCCATGAACTGTATTACAATGTAGAAATAATGGAGATGAGGTGAGCTAGGGCACTGGTCGCGCTTATCTCTGAGAAGAGATGTGTTGGCTCCCAGCCCCCTGAACTATATTATAATGTAGACATAATGGAGATGAGGCGAGCTAGGGTACTGGTCGCGCTTATCTCTGAGAAGAGATGTGTTGGCTCCCAGCCCCCTGAAATGTCTTACAATGAGGCTCGAGGGCCTATTTATTGTTGAGAAACAATGTAGAATCTGAAACGTCCAAAACCCTAACAGTAGGAGATGAAGCGCTAAAACTGTGGGCCCTGTTTGGGTAAATTGGTGGTTCAACTTCCCAGGGACGTAACTTTGGCATCCGATCTCTGTTTGACACGCTCAATAGCTCGTTAGAAAGATATGTCCGAGGAGTACAACTTTTTAATGAGAAAAATAGGTCCATGGACCCATGTTGCTCTCCGTTTTCCCAAAAAGCGTCGTTTAGGGCCTCAAAACGACTCTGGAAGTGTAAGACCCGAAAAACTGCTAAAAATAGTAAGTTGTGCCGAAACTTACAAACTGAAATAACTGATGGTGGGGGTTCAAATGGACTCGATGGGTGGCCACCAATATCCACCTGGATCGTAATGCCCCAAAACGGCTCGGTGTGCGGGGACACCGAAAACACCTTGCTATAATGGGTAGGTAATCATGAAAAGTGTATTGAAAGAATTGATGCTGCGGGTCCAAATGGAATAGGTGGGAGGCCACCGATATCCACCTGGATCATTCCTCCCTCCTTAGGAAGCAATGGTCTCCATTGCATTAAGTTCCTCCATGGGGGGGGAAATTTTGCTGAACTTGGTGTTGGATTTAGATGTGCCACCTGTGGGCAATCATTGAAGGATCTGAAAAAAAAATTGTCCATCATCGCATTCCTCTGTTTCTCGAGGGCATCCTTGAGAAATATTTTGATAGGATCTCCTGCTCCCTCGTCTCTCTTTCCTTCCACCATGGGGGGTCGTCGGGGTTGCGAGGTTGAACTCCTTATACCCTGGCCGCATTGGGGACATGAAGAGAAAAACAGAGAAAGAGCAGACCCCCTCTGATACCACTGATCCGGATTTTATGCAGGAACGCAACAGAATACATATATAACCATAGATACAGAGATGCAGTGGAAATAATGCTTGATTTTATTAATAAAAGAATGACTGAAATAAGCTTACAAACATAATGGAAATAAGCTAGGGCGCTGGTAGCGTATCTCTGAGAAGATATGTAGCGTACGCAGGCCTCTAAATTGTGTTACATTGAGGCTCGCAGGCCTATTACAGACATAATGGAAATAGATGAGCTAGGGTACTGGCAGCGTATCCCTGAGAAGAGATGTGGCGGCTACCAGCCCCTGAACTGTGTTACAATGCAGACATGATGGAGATGTGGTGAGCTAGGGCACTGGTCGCGCTTATCTTTGAGAAGAGATGTGTTGGCTCCCAGCCCCCTAAACTATATTACAATGAGGCTCGAGGGCCTATTTATTGTTGAGAAACAATGTAGAATCCAAAACGTCCAAAACCCTAACCATAGGAGATGAAGCGCCAAAACTGTGGGCCCCGTTTGGGTAAATTGGTGGTTCAACTTCCCGGGGGTGTAACTTTGGCATCTGATCTCCATTTGATGTGCTCAATAGCTCGTTAGAAAGATCTGTCTGAGGAGTACAACTTTTGAACGAGGAACATCGGTCCATGGACCCATGTTGCTCTCTGTTTTCCCAAAAAACGTCGTTTAGGGCCTCAAAACGGCTCTGGAAGTTTAAGACCCGAAAAACTGCTAAAAATAGTAAGGTGTGCCGAAACTTACAAACTTAAATAACTAATGGTGGGGGTTCAAATGGACTCGATGGGTGGCCACCAATATCCACCTAGATTATCAATGCCCCAAAATGGCTCCGGGTGTGCAGGACCCGAAAACCTGCTATAAATAGTAAGTTGTGCTGAAGCTGAAAAACTGAAAGAATTGATGCTGCGGGTCCAAATGGAATAGGTGGGAGGCCACCGATATCCACCTGGATCACTTTCCTTAGTGCGCAACTTCTGCTTTATAGCAGCAACGTTTCCCTAATTAAAAATTGATGGTTGCATATAATACAAATTTAGGATATTTGTTTAATACAATCAATTAAATGAGGAATTGGAAGATTATTTTAAATCTCAGCTCCTGGAAATAATTTGATCCTCGTGCCTTGTTGGCAGAGACAATGCACATACAGTAAAATTCAATCCAGGATTACAATTTCTGTTTCAACAAGCATGTAAGCCACGCATTATTTATACCATACATGATATAGACCATCCTAACCCATTCCCATGCCTCTAGGGGTCGAGTTCATCCTTCTAGGAGCTATTTGCATACAGCGGATGAGACCGAAACCTACAAATCGACATTCATGTGCATTTTTGGTTCCAAATATAGATAAGAATAAGCTGCCTACCTTCAAAAACCAAATGGCGCTGAAAATTCCTTATTAATACCTTTCAAAAGGATATATAAAACATCATGGGCCCGTCCATCATGATTCCCAATCTAAGAAAGTATGAGTGCCTCCCTTGTTGTGTGCCATCTTATATAACCAACTCACTGCTTCGGTAAAGAGATTGAATAGGTTGTGGATAGATGAGATACATTAGATGATCAGGCCTAGGTTCCCATTTCGTTTTCTGGTCTTGTCCAACCATTCTAATTACAACATGTACCAGAAGATCAGCTTCATTGTCCATGCTTCCACACGATAATTTTTTCAGCAGAAATGTACAAGAAATGTACAACTCCCAAGTCCAATGAATAGTAAAGATTTTTAGTTGATGGGGTAGCATTTCCATGGTTGTAATGGCCAGTCATACTCGTGATTCCCTATACATACATGATAAGGAACCTTGGATACGAGAGGCTCAATATGCATAAAGAAAGCATCCCATAACCATGCATAGCCTCCAGCATAGCTGAGGCGATGTATTTAGCATACAAGTCCATTGAGTGTTGGATAAATTCACAAGGAGTAGACACAGGAAGAAAATCATCCATAGCAACATTCAAACCAAATATCAATTGAAACCTCTGTGCATGCATGCTTGATTGCAAAATCTAGAATTAAGATTTGTAATATCAAATAAGAATTCGATTTCTACTAAACGATGTGGAGGAAGCTGAAAATGATTTGTGGCAGTGGGTTGTACTGCATTTTTGTATAACTAGTTCACAACATCAGTGTACGATATCATCCAGCTTTTGCATGTAAAGAGCCAAATTTTTCGTAACAACATAAACTCCAACTTCTAAAGGTCCAATAGGACTTCCTCTTTTAAGAAATTTGCCTTCCTTGAAGATATAAAGCATGTGGATTCCAGTGGAATATGCTCCCCACGATAACTCCTTCACAAAGACGAATTTTTCCAAATGGTTTCTCGATTATATGAAACATGGTGCTCTGAACAAAACCCATGTCTCGAAATTTAGATTTTTTGCTCCATTTGGGAAAAAAATTGATATTTTCACCTACAAAAATTTCGTACTCAACTACCCATCTACTGCTTTTATGCATGGATCCATATTTGAACGTAGTCTTGTACTAGACTTATTCACCTGCCACCAAGGAGGCATTTATTAATAAAATTTACACACAAAATACCATTAATTTAACTAATAGGAAGAATTCATAAATTAATATCTATTGTCTCTAAATGCCTCTAATCATCAACTTAAAAGGACAAAACCACCAAGTACAAGCATGTATTTATTTGATAATTTTTTTTTTTTTAATTTGGACAAAGATGTAGCTCAACATCCCCCCATGTTGAAATTCTTGCATGTCCTTGTGTGAGCCAAAACTATAAGACGATGAAATAAGGCGGGGAAAATCTCAGCAATGATTTTAGCAAATAAGGATGAAGATGCTTGATATTGTAATGCATTCATTAGCCCGCATCATTGGTATTATTATTACTTTACAAACTAAAACCATGTGAAATTATGAAACAAGATCAGGTACCGAAAGTAACATTTATGGAGAAAATAATGTTGCACAAACTTGTTACCTTGTCCCAAATGAATTCCCTATTTTTTTTCTACCCAAAGTCTTATGATGAAAATCAAATTTTGTTGAAAAAGTGCAATTTCAAAAGGAATAACAAAAGATTCCTACACCTATTATAACAATTTCGTAGCTAGGTCATTCAACACATATTAGAGGCAACTACAATCAATATGCATTGTTGGCAACCAACACCTTGTGAGTAGTCATCATTAAGTAATTCATTACTTTGAATACCATCAAAATTAAAGTGAGTTATGATACCAATCGGCAACCTCTTTATTGAACACTATAAATTATGTTGTTATCCAGATTCAAAAACTAAATTTCATCTTAATATAGTACAAAGAATTACTTTCACTAAGGGTACCACATCATTCAAATATTCTTGATTTTAAAGATAGAACTCAAAGCGTCATGTTCAAATCGTGTCAAAACCATTTTCCAAGAAAAATTATGAGTTGTAGGGAAAGAGAAGGATAACCCAGCAAATCAAAGTACGAAGATTAATTTAATACCACAGACATGGCCCTACTACCTGCAGGTGTCCATAACCTCAGCAGGGATGTCTTTTGACCCAGTGAAATGTCTGTGTCCCACTTACTAGATACAGATTCATAGTTAGCTTATTTGACTCTTTAGATAAAGGCCACTGTCCTGGCTTGGTAACCATGTGATGGCAATGCCACTCACAAGAAGTAACATATATTAATAGGTCAGCTCGTGATGAGACCTCCCATCTTCCAACTTTTTGGCTAATAGCCATTACTTTGGCTTGGTGACCATTACTGGTAATGTCATGCATGATAGGTCTCATGATCGTGGTAGGTCAACACATCATGAGACCTCCTATCCTTCACTAAATATTTTCTGAACTTTGATTATGATTAACCTTAAAGGTTACTCAATAAGTGGGGAGACAGATCTACTCCTTAATAGCATAGGATAGCATGAAATGGTTTTAATGACTAATCATTTCTCGCTAATTCCTCTACCCTAAAGGCTTGTTTAAGATATCCCAGACAATGACTGAAAGATTCTTTGAGTTAAGAATGCTAGTGTTGTTGGACGGATAAGTCATTCATGAGGACAAGATAGACCTCCCAAGTGTCCTACGGATAGCTAGCAACAAATGGACAAACACAAATATCTTTCTCTAGATATATTGCAATTCATAAGTAAATGCTATAAATATTTAACGATCTTAACTTTGATCCAATGCTTGTTTGTAGTAGTAGTCCTTCAGTTTCCCAAAAGAGTTTTCTTCGAAGATATGCAATCACACACAAACAAACATCAAATAGCACCTGCATAACATATATTCATAAATCATATCTATTATGGTGATCAAGGAATCCATAAAATAAACCAATCAATTGACAACTTATTGAGAAAAATGGATTTATTTGTATTAACTTAAATAAGGAAGAGCCTTACAACTGTGTCCACCTTGATGTCATACATGCCTTCCTGGGGTCTGAAACAGGCATTTCCTTTACTCTAACTAGACTTGCACTCTTCCAACTGAGATACATATAGGTATGCAATCTTTCCCACATGAAATCTCAACTAAAAGGGTCTAAGTTTCAATAGCACTTCGACTCCAACAATACTAAAACTTCAACTCATCAATTATAACCCCTTGAGGCTGCCCTATGCCTCTTTTTATAGTGAAAGAGAGAAAGTTATATCTCCATACAAGAAGGGATAGAATCCTCCTTCGAAGGGTCTAGCTCCTTACATCAAGGGGTTAGCTCCTTAATGGATGGGATACATGAACCTGAAAAGAGCAGACTTTCCACTGCAGGAATGTTTCTAGAAGCTTCCAAAAATGACTCAACTGAGCTTCTAGATTTTACTTGTGCCTTTTTAATCTTTTACAAGGGTCTGCACCTTTAATGAATAAACAATGCATTTGGCTCTGCCAGATTTATAGCGAAAAGGTGCAGCACCGCAGGAAAAACTAAGAGAAAGTGCGGTACCATAGTTTTTAAGATTTTTATGAGCTTTTCTCTTAATTTCAAGGCTTTAATTTAGGAACTTTGATATTGTATACTTCTAAGGGAGACTAAAATGTCATGGTGACAAATTTCAGTGTAACAAATTTCCCCCTAAAGTGCAAAGTCTGAGAATATTCGAAGAGTGGTGTGCTTTATCATTTCAAGGATCATCCTGTGGACAACCCAGTTTGAACCCTGTAAAAAAATTCAATGCAACACACACAAATATATATCATTGTTGAGGTAGGCATTGACATACTCAGATAAAAAATAACTAAACTTGTTCTGATACAGAAATGATTTTAATGAAATGTGAATAGGTGATCTGAAGTTGAACATTTCATGGAATCGTTCGATCGAAGGTCAATGATGCAACATGTCGTCAAAGGTGAGAAACCTGCCATTAAGGCATGCAGATTTCAAGGTACTGATGGATTCTAGATCAACTTTCTAGATGATTAGTTGTCGTTGATAGAAAGTGATCCGTTGTAAGGAAGCTCATGACACGAAACCATAGATCAAGCTTGAAGAAATTTTTTTGCATGGAATGACTTAGGGATGGTTAATGCGAATGGAGACAAATGTTTGCAAATGAATGGTTTATTTGACTGACCTCTTGAACACATAATGATATTGCAGATGTTTTGGTGATAGTTTCCCTAAGCTAATACCGAAAAACTAGCTGAATACCTTCAATGTGGTTTGATTAAATGATAAGCAAATGAATTCCCAACCCAGGTGGAAGTGTGAAAAAATGTTTCATGTTTAAGAGTGGTGTAATTCTTTTTACAAATCAAAGTGTAACAAATGAATCTATTTTTCTCTCTTTTCCCCTACCATTTCTAGCAAGTACCTCTTTATTTTTGACAAGCTTGAGGAGGATAACATTTTCTTGTTTATAAGCTCATCCTTTGGATGAGTCCAACTTAGTTTAAAATTGAACCCTAAGAAGGAGTGGTCCATTACTATTTGTAATCGATAGGTCCTTTACTATTAAATTTTAATGAGTCCAGTATAGGAGAAACTTGATGTTTTTCATTTTTAGGGAGTCAGAAGAAAAAACTTAAGAAAACTTCATGGGTGTTCTTTTTCATAAATTAGTCTCTCAGGCCCAAAAAAGGATAAAATAATGCAAGAGAGAACTCTATTGATGATGATTATTCAACGTACACCTTTTTCATAAATAGTCTCGTTCAATCCAGAAAAGGGGTAAACTTCTGAAGGGACGACTGTTCATTTACTTTAAGGAGTTTGAATATTAAAGTACTCGGAAATCTTTTCATTTTTAAAGAGTCTGAAAGGGCTTAAAAGAGGACTCCATGGTTTCGCTTTTTCGTAAATTTTAAAGAGCCCAAAAAAGTGATAAAAGTTTACTCTTTTTCAAAAATGACCATTTCGCCTAAAAAATCCAGTATTCTGCACAAAAAATCGAAAAAATTAAACATACCTGCCTCAATAATAATAATATTTCAAAAATTTATCTTTTTAAAGTAAAAAATAAACAAATTTAAAATTCATTTATTCGAAAAAACTTATAAAAAGGAGTTTTTCAAGTTCGTTTTTACCGTTTAAGTTTGGAGTGAAGATTTTAGAGCTCTTGGAAAAAAACACTTTGGAGAATATTCAGGGCAAACCGACCGTCGGAATCGAAAACCGTCTACTTTAGATAGTCCACAACCTCCTTATCTTGCTTTTAATCCATTTAATTTTTTAAATTAGGGTCAAAATTTCATTTTGGGAGGAAAATAGGTTGAAAAATTCCCCTTGGGGGTCCGCAGGCAGGACACTAGGTACCTGCAGACCTCGACATTTTCTCAGAAAGGAAAATGTTGGGGCCCTACACTTTTAACATGGATCCCATGTGGAGCTACACACTGTGTCTGAGCATAAAGTGCAGGGGCACCGTAATGAATTTAAAAACATATTTTCTTCCTAAATTACACAATTTTTTTTCTTAAAAATGATTTTAACACTTCATTTTACTTGTTGTAGGATATCTACAATGCTTATTTCATGAGAACGAGAACATGAGGAGGCAAATGAAGTAGCAATGATTCATCAACCAACTTTTCAAGTCTTAAGAGCATGTGGGCTTTTCAAATTTTGGGCTATCAGTGGCATGAGAGCTCAAGTGGATCTTCTTACTTCGCTGATAAGTAAATGGGATGTTCAAGACCAGTGTTTCATGATCGGAGGTCACCGGCTCGAGATTGAGCTGGAAGAAATATATTTCTTGACTGGTTTGTCTAGGAGAGGAGAACCACTATCTCTATTTGGGGCTAGGCTAGGTGGCCAGTCTGTTGCCAGCCTGCAAGTAGAGTTCTGTAATGATGAAGCCAATCCCCGAGACAAATGGATTAACATTAAAAATATCATCTGTCCCAAGCTAAAATTGATCACCTTTACCGTTTTCAAGTTGTGAAGAAGTGCAGCTTTGCATGTAGCCACTGGATCTCAGATGCACATCGCAGTAGATTGTTTTCGAGGCACCATATTCAACTGGTGTGAGGCAGTGTTGGAAAATGTGAAAGGCCAACTTACCAGAGCAAAGAATGGAAAGTTAAACAACTTCAGATATGGGTCCATTGTCATCACCTTTTCTCTAGATAGGATCCCTATGTTAGCCCCGAAACACATGCCTGTTGATGCTAGTCGACCTCGAGAGCCTAGGATGGTTCATGGGGTTGCTTTGATGGCCTGACACAGCAAGGGTGGGGAGATTTTTTTTTTCCTTTAAATTATTTTATTTGGCTAGAACGCTAAATTTTTGTGAAAGAGGATTTTCCTTATGTTGGCATGGATTTTCGCGGTGACCGGGACATGTCCCTTCCTCCAGAAGCTCAGTGGGATGAGTCGGGTAAAAAATATCTTTTGACATGTTCTAATTTCTAATTTTTATTTTGTTTTTTAAATCATCCAAAACTGATAACAAAAATTTTTAAATGCAGATGTGGGTCCAAGTTGACTAGCCATTCTCCGCTCCTTTGACCCGAGGCAAAGGGATGCAGCAGCAACACCAACACCCCCACAGGATCAGACTGCTGAGATCCTAACTGATTTAGAGCACCCTTTGGAGCGACTCACTATGGATATTCTTGATACCACCATAGATGATATCCCACTCTGTCTACAATGATATGTCATTGGTGTTCCTAGGCCATTCAGGAGGTTTTTAACTAGGGTGGCACGAGTAGTAGTGTATTATCGTGATCATCACCACAAATAGTGGATGATTGACTTGTAGACTCATTTTTTGTATCACTTTTTTCCGATCATAAGGTGTTTTGAGCCTATGATCGAAGACGATGTACTATTTTTTGAACACTACATCTATATTAAGATATACTATTATTTCCAGTTACCTGCTCAATCATGTTATGGAATGCTAATTTGTTACTTTGTTATCGCAAATGTCTATTTATAACATTAGAAGCAATTGCATCTGCTAATGTATTTAAATTTCTTGGAATTTTTTGATACTCAATATAATCGAATTCTCACTCCAAGAGACTAACCCTTAAAAATAATCTTAATAATACTGGATTTCTAATGGCATATACTCGATTTAATTGTAATACAACGAGCTCAGAATCTAACCTAACGGTCAAACTCCGAATTCCAAATGAAATGGATTCCAATAATAATTCAATAACTGCACTATATTCGGCAATATTGTTCGTTGTTTGATCGAGGCTTACCCCATGCATCGATACTAACTCTTCATTAGGTGAGTAAATAACCCAAGTTGCGGAAGAGATGTTCCATGTACTACGACAAGCGCCATCAACAAAACCAATATACGTTTGAAAGGACATCGACATCTGCGATATCAAAAGTATCCAGATAAGTGGGAATAATAGTAAGAGAATACTTAAACTAGGCACAAGTTTCTAATCTATAGCACACCAGCTAAAAAGTAACTAATATACAGAGAAGATCTTCACACAAATTCAAGCGTAATATCTCTTCAGATAAAGTCCATTTCTGGGTTTACCTAAAGAGACCCTGCCAAAATCAATCAATTCATAGGCCCCTTTTGCAAGCTATCACTTGAAAATGTAAGGACCATGCCACATGGGTTCAAATTTCCCAGCCCATATTTTATCGTTGGCTTGATCATAATTCAAAACTAGGTCTCCTTCTAAAAAATTACGAGAGGTAACACTTCTATTATACTGAGCTTTCATTCTTTTCGCATGAGTCTCCGTAGCTAATGCAACGATGCACCGATTCTCATCTAATTGATCTAAGTATAAAAAAAAATTTTCCTCTTCATAAGTGTCTGGTAATAACTCTATGGCTAGTTGGAGTGACGGTATCTCACATTCAATGGGTAATACTGCTTCTAAACTATAAACTAGTTGAAAAGGGGTAAAACCTGTCGATGTTTTTGCTGAGGTTCGATATGCCCAAAGTGTTGAAAAGAGCATGGTATGCCAATTCGACTTATGAATGCCAATGATTCATTTGATCATGGTAACTAAAACTTTATTAATCGCTTCAACTAAACCATTGGCCTACAGATAGTATGGTGTAGAACTATCATGGCGTAGGCCAAGTTGGTCCGTTAATTCGGTCATCATGATATTTCGAAAATGGCTCCCCTGATTAGTAAATATCACTTGGGGTACACCAAAACGAGCAATCACATGATTGAATATGGAATTAGCTGCATTTTTTCCATCTGCTGCAAAAGTAGGCATCGCCTTGGCCCATTTGGTAAAATAATTAACTGCTAGAATAATATACCCATGCCCCCCTTCTGAGTGAGGGTTACATGTAATGAAATCAATGCCCCATTTTGAAAAAGGACCGATAGCAATTATAGGGTGAAGAGGAGAAGGTGGTGCATGAATTTTTTGATCGAAGATTTGAAAATTATGACATTTTCGGACCACGTAAATAAAATCTTTAAACAAGGACGGCCATAAATAACCCGCGTGCAATATCTTTTGGGATGTGGCATACCTAGACATATGACCGCCACATGCTCTGGAGTGACAGTCATTTAAAACATTTTCAGCTTCTTCATGAGTTAAACAACATCAAAAACCTGAGTCCACACCACGACGATATAGTGTGTTGCCAACAATATGATATTGTGGAGATTGGAAACGAATTTTTCGTCATTGCGACCATGAAAGCTCAGGCCGAAAAGATTGGGTCTGAAGATAAATGATAATATCTCCATACCAAGGATCAAAGGTACTAATAAGAAACAAGTATTCATCCGCGATTGGTTGTTCCACGACAGTTTCGGTATCAGTACATGGGAAATCACACATAAGTTCAAAAAATATCAATGATTTCTTGGATTTGGATTTTTCAAACTCCAAATCAAACTCCTGCAGGATAACAATCCATTTAGAGTATTTTCCCCCTAGCAATTTTTTGGTCAAGATGTACATCATAGGGTTAAAATTAGAGATCACTGTCCTTTTGTGTAAAATTATGTAGTGACGAAAACGTTGGACAACTTGTATAGCTACCAAGGCCAATTTCTCCACATGTGAATATTTGATCTCAGTCAGATGCAAATTTCGACTAAGATAGTAAATCATGTGTTTAGTATGGAATTCATCTTCCTGAACTAAAACCATCCCTATGGTGGAATCAGAAGCGGTGAGGTGCAAAAAGTAATCTTGGTTGTAGTTGGGAGGATGCAGTAACGGTGCATGGGTCAATGCATTTTTCAAAGCATCAAAAGATCGATCAACGACCTCATCCCAAAAGAAAGGAATATTCTGTTTCAACAACCTATTGAAACCTTTTGTTAACTCAGCATAGTTAGGAATGAATCAACGTAAAAAAATTTCTTTCCCCTGCAAACTTTGGAGTTGGCGAAGAGTAGAAGGGGGAGGTACCTTAGATGGGTTGACAAAAATGCCTGCCTTTGAGACAATAAATCCCAATAATTGTCTGGATTTGACGTAGAAAACACATCTATGAGGATTCAAATGAATATTATAGTGCCTACATCGTATAAAGATGGCTCGTATATGAGTAATATGATCTACTTTGCGTGAAGAATGAGCAGGCAAATCATCAAGGTAGGGCTGCACAATGTGCTTAATGTCGTGAAATGCACAAGACATGGCCCTTTGAAAAGTGGCGCCAGCGTTCTTAAAGCCAAAAGGTAATTTGTGATAAGAAAAAGTCCCCCACAGAAAAATGAAAGCTATTTTAGGTTGATCTGCAGGGAGTATGTTTATTTGATTGTAGCCGGAAAATCCATCCATGAATGAGAACATTTCACTTCCAGCACAATCATCAATAATTTGATCAATGTAAGGGGTAGGATAACTGTCTTTTGGAAAAGCTAGATTTATATCCCTATAATCAATACATACTCTTATTGTTCATTATTTTTTATTGACCAGAACAATATTAGATACCCAAACCGTTAATGGGATCGGATAAATAAAACCTGCACGAAGTAATTTTTTAACTTCTGCTTTAATAGAAGCAACATTTCTCGGATGAATCTGACATATTTTCTGTCTGATGAGTTTAGCATCCAGGTATGTCTTAATTTCATGAACAACAATTGATGGATTGATTCCGGGCATTTCTTCATATGACTAGGAAAAAATGTCGTGGAATTCCTGAAACAGGGTTGTATATGCTTGAATTTCTTCACGCGTACCAGAAGCACCTATGTGAATGTTTTCAACAATTCTAGGTTTTACTGAAATGTCAAGGGGAGCCATTGTAGAAATATTTTCTAAATTTAATTCATAATTGGAATGTGAGAGAGGATTCTGAGGTTCTTTGACGTAATCAGTGGTAAAAATAGAGGAAAGATCATTCTCAAAATGATCGAGATCAGGTAAAAAAAAATACCTATGATGAATATCTTCCCATGGTAACTCATCTACCGAAAAGAATTCACGAATATGCTCATCAGTATTGAATACTTGTTGAGCAGGATCCGGAATTGGTGTCAAAAATAAACTCGATATTGAAAATGACTCCTGGTTGATCACATTCACTAGATCAGACTCGGTTGAAGGAGTATTAGAAAATGACTATACATGCTGATATGCTAACTCAAAAGGACTTAAAGGCATTGGGCTGTCGAAAGAATCCAATTCTGATTCTGAAGGTACTATCCAAGGATCATCAAAGGAAATAGTACTTGATCTAATCATATTGATATTAGCAATAGGAGTTTGTATGTTAGGAAGAGGCAGGGAAAGAGTTCCCAGTAAAGCTGAATCTTTAAACAAACCTACTCCGACATCCTTATAAGGGATAGTCGATTTTCCGATATGTTGGATGCTATCAGTAGAGGCTAGGTCAGATGAATAATATGAGAGCTAATCTATCTTAACGATCCTTCCTTTATGAGGAAACACGATGAGACGAAAGATCGATGATACAAAAATAGTCATGGCGAGACCATCTGCTACCCAAGAAAAGTTTGTAATCCAGAGGAGCATCAACCACCTCCACATCCAGATTAACCATTTTTCCTTCGACCTCTATTGGTATATCTTGTAAAATACCATATGGCTGAAAACCTCTTCCATCAAAAGCTTTGAGAATACTTGGTGATTGGTTAATAGTCGAAGAACCAAGTGATTTCCAACATTTTAACGACATTATACATGTAGAATCCCCTTCACCAACATCAGTACAAAAGATACGCTTGTTTTTTACTATTACCAGAATCTGAAAAGCCATTTGAGGGGTAGGCGAGGTGTAAAAATCTCTAAATCGAAGATAATGAGGTTTGAATCTTGGAGATTTACAGCTCCTAAGGCTGAAAAAAGAAATTTTCTTTGGGCTAGGCATGATTGCAATACTTCCAAAGACGACATTGTTGAAGGAGAAATTTCCAAATCTTCATCAATATTTTAATTCTGAGCAGCTCTCGCATGTGGATTGAAAGCTAATTGATGAAGTACACCTTTTGCAAGTGGTTTAATCACTAATTTAGGATTTTTTTTCTCGATCTGTAATGGATCAGAAGCTGAGGGAGATGTATTCGATGCAGAATTGGATGTTTCTTCTTCTTTACCAGTATTTTTACTACCGTAATCTTATGGTCGAATCGCAACCATCAAGATATCCTCAACCGGATTGGAGGAAGATCCAATCATGTTACTATCTTGAGTGGGAAAGGGATCCTTCAAGACAGTAGGTATAGGTGAACCCTTAAAGAATTTTGATACCTTGGCTCTATGTCGTACTCTTTTGTAAAATGATCCTGGTCACATATGACACAGGGATATCAAGGTTTTTGCTTTTCGTCAGTTTTTTCAGTTGTATCATTTTTCTCTTTTGAATATTTTTTCTTTTTATTTTTACCTTTATTCTTACCACCAGTTTTATATTTGGTCATAGATGTCTCTACATCATGGATATCAGCAGAAGTTTCTAAGGAAGAATCTCCTTTGGGTGAATTGGGTAAAGTGATAATAGGAGAAGTAGTCTTGGAATATTTCTTCTAAATTTTACCAATATTAACGGAACCAATTACACCATCAATGGAATGAGAGCCCAAAGGAGTTGCAATTAACTGACCAGGTCTTTGTAAATTGGGAATTTTATCATACAGAGTACCTGACTGAGTATAGACAAGGTCAAGGTACTAAGCCTGAGCAATAACTTGCTCTTCCATAACAATGCCTCCTTTGGCCACATCTTCAGTAATTTTGGGCAATAATGATTTAATAAACCATTCAGCCAAAATTTGATCAAGAATAAAGACTTTCACTAAACACCTTCTACGTCTCCATTCATGAATGTGATCAGATATGTACGTAGATGTAGACTGTTTTAGTGAAGTCATCAATTCTGTACCATTGTCATATCTGACAGACAACTGAAAATGGGTTAATAAAGCAGTAGCTAGTGCATTAAAATTATTAAAAGAGCTGCGTGGTAACTCAATGTACCATTTGGTAGCTAGACCAATGAGAGTTCTTTGAAAAAGACGTAATCGAATCGAATCATCGACTAGTGAATTGGATGAGCACCAGAGGTGATAGGTCATAACGTGATTAGATGGGTCTTCTCCTGACTTACCTTCAAATTTAAGAATATCACTGGGCAACTTGTTAGGCATCGATGGCCAATATGGAAGATAAAAAATGGGATCGTTCATAAGGCGCGACAGATCCGGTAAACCTAAAGTTTCTATGAATGGTAACCGATGGCTAGGGTCTTGATTATCTTGAGTGAAAAAGCCAGTGCCAAGAGGAGGATAGCCATAATATCCTAGAATTGGATGTGCATTTGGAATCGTGAAGCCTTCTGGGTAACCAGGATTAACCGGACCATAATGGTAAGTATACCTAGGGTACGACAGATACTGATATGCTGGGTTTTGCGTAGCTTGAACAATTTGATACTATCCCTCATATGGTCGATAATTAAATTGTGGTTGGCTAGAGACAATCGTATTGGTACCAGCTTGTCCCATAGGCATCTGGATCATAGACTGAATTGTAGGTCTTGACTATGGTACAAAGGCTTGCGGAATTTTCACTGATGTAGGGATAGAAGAAACCGAAGCTACAGATACTCCAAAGATAGCTGTTGTAGGTTGAATAGAAGTTTCAGTAGCTGCAGCAGTCTGAGGTAGGGTCTGAGGTGTACCAGGCCCAGGCTGTTGAACAGAACTAGGTGCAAGGATTTGAATAGTAGGCTGGACAGGTTGCTGGGTTGGACCAGAAACTAAAGGCTATCCAAGTTGATTAGATAACTGCACATTAGGTTGCATAGTCTATTGAATTTGTGGTGGATTCCACACCATGTTCATTCTGTGGTATTGACCCATAGAAGGTTGTGCATATGAAGGACCATAGCTTGGTTGAATATAGGGTTGATAATTAACTGGTAAATTTCCAGTTCCTTGTAAAAATGATTGATCGGAAGGTGGTTGGAAACCTTGAGTTGGGTGCTGACCTTGAGGTTGATAACCTTGAGGCATGAACTGAATCTGGGGTTGATAAGGACCCTGAGGAATATACTAAGTCTGAGGTTGACCTCAGGGTATGTATTATCCTTGAGGTTGATAACCTTGAGGTATGTAATGTGCTTGAGTTTGTTCTCTAGGTAAATAATATTGTCCTACAGTTTGTCCTGGTAAAAAATTACCTTGAGGTTGCCCCCCAGGTGGTAACTGACTACCTTTAGGTTTCCCCCCAGGCAGTAACTGACTACCTTGAGGTTGCCCCCCAGGTGGTAACTGACTACCTTGAGGTTGAGGATTTGGAATATTACCAGACATCATAAAAATTTTCTCTGCGTTCAATGTTTCTATTTTAGTTCCATTGGTACCAATTGATAACACTTGTTCAGTTGGTCAAGGAGTTTCTCCTAAGATAGTACCAGAGAGTGACTGGTACCCTGAAGGAATTGAAGGACCACCGTATAAAAATGTTTTTGGTGATTGGGAAAACATAGATGACTCACTTGACATAATTGATGAAGGATAATAACCTCTTGGTGTAGGATGAAAAGGAATTCAGGGTGATGAAAAAATAAGACCCGGGTTTTCTAAAATATCTGTCAATGATAAATACCAAGCATCACTTCTAAAAGGACTGTAGAATATATATTCACACTCCCTAAGATTCAAAGTCTGTTGGGTTTCGGGAAGAGTTATTTCTTCGTCTAGACCAACAAGTTCTTCAATGGAAATGAGGTCAGAAGGAATATTTTCAGTAATGATATGTATTACCCTAGGTGAACCAAGATCACTAGAAGTTGGAGTAACAAATCCTGAAGATGGTTCCAAAACAGTAGGTTCAGTGTCAGGTTCAGAAATTTCAGGTTCTTCAGCGAATTCACTAGAAGGAGAAATACTATCAGTAAGCTCGGAAATTGAAATCGGCTCTTGAATATGCTTTGTTGTTTGTAATTGATAATCAAGATGAAAAAATATAGATGACTCTCTTGATTTTGTTGATCTAATTCTACTGTCAGTAGGTGATACTAGAGCTTGAAGCCCTTCAAGTTGGCTTGGTGTATATTCAGGGGGCTTCCCTAAAGTCTACGTGATTGTCTTGGTAATTCATCCATGATTAAAAATTATTAATCACACGCAATCAAATGAAAATTTCAATAAAAACTCCTAGAGTCTATAAGGAAACAAACAAATGAATCACATGCCTAAAAATCTAGGAGATCAAACCACACACAAACAGTAACTTCCCACACTAAAAACACTAGTTGGTGATGAAATCCAACATCGTAGTACTTAATGCAGAAAGAGCGGTTGGAACAGTTACCCTGAAAACCTGCTTAATGAAAGAGACCAGTGCAAGTTTCTCCACTTAAACCATCTCGAGTGAAGATAACCCTCTGAAGAATCCAAGTGATTCTAGTCAATGTCTGCTCCAGGTACAGTGGGATCTTTCCTCCATCGTCACCTTAGGAAAAAATCGTAAGATTATGGTCACTATGGTTACCAACAGGAACTAATATACCTGGGGGAACAATCTACGGTCCGACATACGTGCAAGGGCAGAGTAACAAATCTCAATCCCCTTGAAGGCTCCTTGAAATAATCCAAGGTATACCGACAAGTGACCCCAAGCTCCTCGAAAATGGTCTATCTGAGGTTTATCATTGTTAATACGTGCATATCTTCTATTGTTCTGAATTAGATAGAATTGATTATCCCACTGGTTCAGATATGACCTCATGCTTGACTCCTTTAAGAGGAGCTCCCCAGAGGATAAAAGCGACTATTGGATTTTTTCCTACCACAATATCAAATACTTGTTTGTTTTAACTGTCTTGGAGAGTTAATTACTCCCTACTCCAAGACACTAGACTAAGTTATATTGGTGAAAAGAGCCCTAGAAATATAAAAGTTACTAGATTAATTTTAATTTAAGTGTTGATTTTAAAAGGTCATTTCTTAAGACAATAGGTGCGAAAGTGAAACTGATGATATGTAGCGACCCGACTCAAAACATACTAATAATGCATCTATTATGAGAAACAATCCGTTTTCTTTCAATGAATTCTAGCTAAAGGAAGTGTTGAGAAATGCTATTTTAAAAAAAAATCTTTCCTTCAAACAAGAATAAATGAAAAGAAATATAATTTCAATGAGAACTCAAAATTATCTATGCTCAATAAGAAATCCATTTTATTCAAGATCGAAACTGCAAACCAAGATTTTCTTCAAAAGACACTACAATTTCTAGAAAAGCACTTAAAGCTAAAAACATTAATATTGAGATCTAAAAATTCTAAGACTAAATCTGAATTAAAACTTAAAATATTTTAAGTATGTCTTAATTAGCTTGTAATCTAACTAAGAAATTCTTTGCTTGAATCAGAAAGAACTCAAAAAACATCCAATTTTCGTTTTTTAAGTGAAATTCCAAACTTATTAACAAAAGTTTCTTAAATATTTAAAAATGAGAAAAATAGGATCTAAATCTCATAAAAAAAATTCTGCTATGATGTCAGACTCAGCAATAAAACAAGGGAATACCAGTTATTTAAAGGCATACGAAGGTTTCTAATCTTTGAGCGAGATGTAAGACAAATAAAAAATCATTATAACATGCAGATCTTTCAGAAAATCATTCAAAACTAAAAATGCTGAAATAAACTCTTAACCAAGGCTTTCTGACAGATGACACAAGTCTGGGTATTCACTGAGAATCTAACAAACTAAACCAAAAAAGAGGCTTTTAATATTTTTCAAAAATCTTTACAGCGTTTTTACAAGGATACACTGCCCAAGCTAGTATCAATCAATCAAAATAAAAAAACATAAATTCATAAATCAAAAGTAAAAGAAATCAAAGCTCAAAATCCTTCCCTAGTGGAGTCGCCATTTTGTTGGATGGATAAGTCATTCTTGCAGACAAGACAGACCTCCCAAGTTTCGTATGGACAGCTAGCAACAAATGGACAAACAAAACTATCTTTCTCTAGATATTTGAGATTCATCATTAAATGCTATAAATATTTAACGATCTTACTTTTGATCCAATGCTTGTTTGTAGTAGTAGTCTTTCAGTCGCCCGAAAGAGTTGTCTTCAAAAATCTGCAATCACAAACAAACAAACATCAAATAGCACCTGCATAGCATATATTCATAAATCATATCTATTATGGTGATCAAGGAATCCATAAAATAAATGAATCAATTGACATCTTATTGAGAAAAATAGATTTATTTGTATTAGCTTAAATAAGGAATAACCTTACAACTGTGTCTGCCTTGATGTCATACAGGCCTTTCTGGGGTCCGAAACAGGCGTTTCCTTTACTCTGACCAGCCTTGCACTCTTCCAACTGAGATACATATAGGTATCTAATCTTTCCCACATGAAATCTCAGCTAAAAGGGTCGAAGTTTCAATAGCACTTCGGCTCCAACAATACTAAAACTTCAACTCATCAATTGTAACCCCTTGAGGTTTCCCTATGCCTCTTTTTATAGTGAAGGAGAGGAAGTTACAACTCCATACAAGAAGGGATAGAATCCTCCTTCAAAGGGATTAGCTCTGTACATTAAGGGGTTAGCTCCTTAATGGATGGGATACATGAACCTGAAAAGAACGGACTTTTCACCACAGGAATGTTTCTAGAAGCTTCCAAAAATGATTCAAACTGATCTTCTAGATTTTACCTGTGCCTTTTTAATCTTTTACAGGGGTCCGCATCTTTAATGAATAAACAATTCATTTGGCTCTGCCGGATTTATATCCAAAATGTGTGGCAGCATAAAAACTAAGAGAAAGTGCAGTACCAGAGTTTTTAAGACTTTTATGAGCTTTTCTCTTAATTTCAAGGCTTGAATTTAGGAACTTTGATATTGTAGACTTCTAAGGGAGACTAAAATTTCATGGTGACAAATTTCAGTGTAACAAGTGTTCTCATGAATAGCTCATTATGATCTTTACAAGATTGGTCCACCATAGGGGGTTTTCCAATAGTACCTTCTAAGGGAAACTAAAAATATACATCCTAGACGTCAACTTATTAGAGTGATTAATCATGGTTACTTTTGCAAAATCATGAGGTATTGCAGTGAATTGTACCCAACAAGATTTGTCACAAATGTGTGTGTTAAAAATTAATGTGGATTAAAAGTAGTTTTAACAGCCATGATTTAAAATTCAAAACCCTAATAGCATTATAACAAATTTATTTATTTATTCTCCTACCCTATTTTACCCTAAGAAGAAAAATACTCCTTTTCATTTATAGGAGTACTTCCAATGAAGCCATTTGCGTAAAAAAATGTTGATTATACTCACACTTAGTTTTAAAGAATAGACGTGAGGACATACGAAAGCATGAGAAACCAGTTTCTTCAATTGATATGGTACCAAGAGTTTCTGAATGCTGAGGAAATAAGATGGCTTGATGATTGCTTGAAACCAAGATTCAATGGAATCCACATATTCATGATTTTCAAACTTATGCAAATCTTCAATAGTTTGATAGTCACTCTCTTGGAGGCATAAGGGATCTGGTGAAAGAGAAAAGATAAATCCCTCAAGTTCAGGCTCAAATTTTTGCTTTTCAAATTGACAAGAATGGTTGACAAAGATTCTAGGGTTTTGAGTTTCAACAACATTTTTAGAATAGGTTCCAATGAAATATTTCTCCTCTGGTGTTCTTTGAATTATATCTTCCCAGGGTGAATTCTCTGTAGTAATGGGGGAAGTTTTTGAATTCAATCCTTTTCCAAAAATGGAAGATGTATCATTTTGTTCGACATGGGAATCAACGGGAAGAATAGGTGTCTCAAATTGTTGTGAAATATGATGGTTTAAATTAGGGTTTAGGATGTGGTTTGGGCTAGGGTTTGCATTAGGGTTTGGGTTAATGTGTGGACTAAGGTTTGGATTTGGATTGGGATTAGGCTTTGGAATAGGGTCAGGTTTATGTTTTAAATTAGAATTAGGGTTGGGTCTAGGGTGTGGATTAGGATTAGGACTAGGGTATGGATTAGGGTATGAACTAGGGTATGGACTAGGGTATGAACGAGGGTTAGGGTATGGACGAGGGTATGGATTAGGGTTTGGATTAGGACTAGGGTATGGATCAAGGTATGGATTAGGGTATGGATTAGGGTTTGGATTAGGACTAGGGTATGGATTAGGGTATGGATTAGGGTTAGGGTATGGTTTCACATATGGCTGGGGCCATGGAGGAGGATAACTTAATGGTGCATTGGAAAGGAATTGTAGTTTTTGTTGGTGCTCATATGATTGAATTTTCATGGGATATTTCCCTAGAGAGAAGGATCCAAACGATTCTTAAGGCTGTTACACCATTTTTTGGTCATCTAACTCTTCATCATTAGATGGACCCAAGTACACCATGTAAGACCAGTTTTACCCCAAGTAAAACTGCTTTCACTATGTTAATTAGGAAACCCCAAAAGGAATAATTAATTAAACCATAATTTAATTATTATTCCCAGTCATGTTTAACCCAAAAACAAGGAAATTAATGAGATAAACCCATAGTTATCTTATTATTTTCTAGGAATAATTATTTAAATAATATTCCTTGTTAAATATGACCAAATCAACCACCATTAATCAAATAAATCATTATTTATTTGATTATATCCTAACCACTTCCTTAAAAAGATAAATAAATCATTTATTTATTTATTTTTCACTAATCAAGGGATTTGACCCAAGTCAAACACCCTTTCCCTCCAACAAATAATAAAAAAATATTCCATAGAGGTGGATCTAGATGTGATTAACATTATTTTAATCATGCACCAAGATCTAGAAGGACCCAATATTTTGTTATAAATAGGAGGGTTTTCCCCATCATTCTTCACCTTTTGTTGCATACTAGATCACTCTTGATCTATACACTCGGTCTCATTTTCTGCCATTGTTGCTCCCATTGAGCTCTACCTTCTACATTGGGTTTTCTACATCTACAAGAGAGAGAAAGCTTAGATCTGAAGTGCTGAGGACTACAAAGAACCCATCCCATTGAGGAGATCTGGATACACCTTCTTGTTTCCTCCCAGGTGCCCCGTAATATAAAAATTCATTCAAAAAATCGTGTTCTTGTCTTGTCTGTTGGATGCATGGAGCAAACTCTTTACTTTACTGCTTAATATCTTTCCATTTATAGATCTGTTTGTTGCAGCACTTTAACTACTAATTGCAGATCTGAAGATGTTTTGCAGCCATTATTGTTGTTAGGGCTATTATTTATGAGTAGCTAAAGTGGTTCTTTTTCGTACGCTTCGACAAAGAATTCATACTAACAAAGGCCATGGAGATATCTGAATCGAGCATGAGGGCCAAGGAGAGGGCCACTGCAGCCATGAAGTAGGATATTCAATTGGAGGAGGATGAAAAGTTTGCCATGGAACTACAGGATTATAAACATGTTGAGGAACCTACTCAAGAAAATAAGCATTACTCCAAGTATCACATGGTGTTGGGTTTTGAGTTATACCTGGTAGTTGATTCGATTCCTTACTTGATTCCTTGATTACCGTTCGTAATCTTGGCAGTGATGGGAAATGTTTGGTTGCATGACCATCCTCACAAATTTCACAAACTTTTAGATCACTAAGGGGACACTTTCCAAGGCAGTGTTTCTTTTGACAGTTGGTGCAAAGGATAAGCATTGGTTATTCATCCTTCTTGTGTTCCTGCAAATCATCCAATTTCGAAATCAAAGATTTAATTATATTAAATTTATGTTCAAGAAAAGTATTAAATTTTGCACTTGTGAATTATTCATCGGATGACTTGTCTGTCTCTATAGCAGCATGAAAAATCCTCATCAAATGATTCCTCAAAATACAATTTTCTTGTTTTCAACAAGCCAACTCGTACATTCTGCCATCACATGGATTATTACGCAATGATTCTTACAGTACCCCAAAAATGGTATAACGTTGGAATTTGAAGATGGATTCAAAAGCTATCAGCTAAAATAAAACTCACCACACTTGCATGAAAGGAAAATGCTGAATCAAAGTACTATTTAGTCTATGAAAATCAAAGAAATTTGGAAATTAAATGTCTAACGCCTGCTTCTACTTCTACACATAAGAAATATAAGGAAATAAAAGTTCAAGAGATAAGCAAGATGGATAGACTTTGGAGCAACCCCACAAAAGTGGATGCACGGCTCTTCGCTCACGTCTTACCATACACTCTTCACCCTCTGATGTCTTGCAATACCCTTGAAACTCTGTAAGAAATTTTTTACCTGAGCCAAAATACAACTCCCCGACAATGGAGCAAAAATGTTGGGCGATTTAATTTTCGAATTAAACCTCTCAGTATTAATTATCAATACAAGAGTCATAAGCACAAGTTGTACTACATCTTGGCTTAGGTTAATGGTCAGAGTATAAATATATTCCTTTTAATATAAAATTGGTACTAGAATGAAACACACCTTTGTTGGAAAATAAAAAATCTTTAAAAGGAAACTTACTAAACTAATTCTTATCAAGAAAAGTCCATACTGCAATTAAACTATAACGAAATACAAAGCAATCCTCAATCATTATCGCTATCCTATGATATCTTAAAAACCATGATCTATTTATTCCTTTCATCAATTTGAAACTAACACTTGAAACTAAGCTTTAAATTACTAAAAGAACACACATATTATCCTAATAATAACTCCAAACCTTAAACTAACTACTCTTGATGACAAATTCAAGATTCCAAATTAACTATTTCTAAAAGAAAACTACTTTTCTTCATATACAATAACACTTAAAATATCCTATTAAAAATGGCATTGAAAATAATCTATGATAACCTTTAAATTCAAATATTTTAATCTAGATTAAATAAATCATCCAAAAAACAAGCTTACTATTCAAAACCATGTAACTCAATAATGAAAACGAAATCAGTCAACCCGCACAATTAAATCTGCACTCAAACTTGCTCTTATACGGAAATGATCACACTATGAAACAAGAATGATTATAATTCAAAAGAAATCTAATTATTAAGCGAAGTTCAGGGATGCATAAACTAATTAAATGAGCATTAAAACCTACAAACATTCAAATAAATTACATAATACAAACCTTGAATTAATATTCTAAATGGCAGTGTTAACATATTCATTCAAAACATTAAAATTTGTTCTCAATCCATACTCAAATTGAAAGCACCAAAATATGTTCTAATTTTGATCAAACTCAAAAATATGTGTATTCCTATGCTCCAATTACATTCGATTTTAATAAGAGAAATATATTATAACTCTATATTACAACTCAACCATGGATTATGTAATGGATCAGAGTTTAAAATAAATTCTTTAGTCCACTGATTTTCACAATAGGAAGATGACTAAAATTCTTTGAAATTGAACCACACATTCAATAAAAAAAATGAAGTGTTAAAATCACGCACATCTAATTAGCCTATGTTATTGATCAAGCTTAGCTCTAGAGGTGGTGGGACCTCCCACGCCTAGAGTAAGCTAACTTACTGCAACCTAGGAAAGATTTAAAACATCAAAGACTGAATTAAAAATGGATCATGGAAACAATTCTATTGCTCACAACATGAAGGCAATTTATAAAAATATTTAAAACAACATTGAGAAATTGATTACACAAATGAGGCATAATGATTCTGGTTTACACATAAATTCCTCTATCTATATTATATTTCTCTGCAGCTCGATACCAGTCTACATCTCAGAAATTAGACTTCACATTTGAGAAATTCCCTCTGTCTAATTGACAGACTAACACCCCCTTTCCTTAGTGTGCAACTTCTTCTTTATAGCAACAACGTTGCCCTAATTAAAAATAGATGGTTACATATAACACAAATTTAGGAGATTTGTTTAATACAATCAATTAAATGAGGAATAGGAAGATTCCTTTAAATCTCAGCTCTTGGAAATAATTTGATCCTCGTGCCTTGCTGGCAGAGACAACGCACATCCAACAAACTTCAATCCAGGATTACGATTTATGTTTCAACAAGCAGGTAAGCCACGCATTATTTGTCACCATGCATACATCGGATGAGGCTGACACCTACAAACCTGGCATTCCAAAGAAAGAATCCCATAACCATGCATAGCATCTGGCATAGCTGAGGCGATATATGTAGCATACAAGTCCATTTAGTGTTGGATAAATTCACAAGAAGTAGACAGAGGAATAAAATCATCCATAGAAACATTCAAAAATTCATTCCAAATCTCAATTGCAACCTCTGTGCATGTGTGCTTGATCGCAATAACAGGAATTAATATTTGTAATCTCAAAGAAGCATTGAATTTCTACTAAGCGATGTGAAGGACACTGAAAATGATTTGTTAAATTTCTGTTAAACGATGTGAAGGAAGATGAAAATTATTTGTGGCAGTGGGTTGTACTGCATTTCTGTATAACTAGTTCACAACATCAGTGTATCATATCATCCAAATTTTTCCTGTAAAGAGCCAAATTATTTGTAATAACATAAAATCCATCTTTTGAAGATCCAATAGAACTTCCTCTTCTAAGAAATTTTCCTTCCTTGAAGATATAAAGCATGGGGATTCCAGTGGAATATTCCCCCCACGATAACTCCTTCATGAAACCAAATTTCACAAAACGATTTCTAGATTATTTGAAACATGGATCTCTGAACAAAACCCACGTCTTGGAATTTAGAGATTATTCTCCTTTTGGTCACAAAATTGATATTTTCACCTACAACAATCTCATACTCAACTACCTAGCTGCTGCTTTTATGCATGGATCCATATTTAAACGTAGTCTTGTACTAGACTTATTCACCTGCCACTAAGGAGGCATTTATTAATAAAATTTACACACAAAACACCATCAATTTAACTAATAATAAGAATTCATAAATTAATATATATCATCTCTAAATGCCTCTAATCATCAACTTAAAAGGAAAAAAATACCAAGTACAAGCATGTATTTATTTGATAAAAAAATCATAAAAATTTGGACAAACATGTAACTCAACACTTAAGGTCAGGGGTAAGGTTAATGTTAGGCTAAGTTTAAGTTAAGGTTATGGTTATGGTGATGGTAAGGTTAAGGTTAAGGTTAAGTTAGGTTAAGGTTAATGATAGGTTAAGGTTAATTTTAAGGTTAAGGTCAAGGTCAAGGTCAAGGTCAAGGTCAAGGTCAAGGTTAAGGTTAAGGTTAAGGTTAACCTTAACCTTAACATTAACCTTAACCTTAAAATTAACCTTAACTAAGCCATTAACCTTAACATAACCTTCCCTTAACCTTAACATTAACATTAACATTAACCTTACCCTTACCCTTAACCTTAACCTTTACATTAACCTTAACCTTAATCTTAACCTTAATTTAATAAACCTTAACTAAGCCCTTAAACTTAACCTTAACCTTACACTTAACCTTAACCTAACCCTTAACCTTAACCTTAACCTTACACTTAACCTTAACCTAACCCTTAACCTTAACCCTAACCTTACCCTTAACCTTAACTCTAACCTAACCTTAACCTTAACCTTAACCTTAATCTGACTTTAATTTAAACCTTAACCCTAACCTTAACCTCAAATTTAATGTTAACCTTAACCTTAACCTTAACCTAATGTAGCCTTAACCTAACCTTAACGTTAAATTTAACCTTAACCCTAACCTAAGCTAACCTTAACCTTAACCTTAACCTTACCCTAACCTAACCTTAACCTAACCTAACCTTAAACTTAACTTTACCCTTAACCTAACCATAACCTTAACCATACCCTGACATAACCTAACCTTAACCTAACCTTAACCTTAACTTTACCCTTGACCTTGACCTTATTCTTAACTTTACCTTAACCTTAACCTTAACCTTAACCTAACCTTAACCTTTACATTAACCATAACCTTAACCTTACCCTAACCTTAACCATAACCATAACCTTAACCTTAACGTTAATGTAACCATAACCCTAACCTTACCCTAACCTTATGCTAACCTTAACCTTAACCTAACCTTAACCTTAACTTTATCCTTAACCTAACCTTAACCTTAACCTTACCCTAACCTAACCTTAACTTAACCTAACGTAAACCTTAACTTTACCCTTAACATTTACCTTAACCTTAACCTTAACCTAAACCATTAACCTTAACCTTAACCTAACTAAACCCTTAACCTTAACCTTAACCATAACCTTAACTTTAACCTTACCTTTAACCTAACATTAACCTCAACCTTACCCTAACCTTTCGCTAACCTTAACCTAACCTTAACCTTAACTTTACCCCTAACCTAACCTTAACCTTAACCTTATGCTAACCTAACCTTAACCTTTACCTAAGCTTAACCTTAACTTTACCCTTAACCTTGACCTTAACCGTAACCTAACCTTAACCGTAACCTTAAACTTAACCTTAACCTAAACTTAACCTTGAACTTAACTATGACCTATCCCTAACCTTGACCTAACCCTTAACCTTAACCTTAACCTGAAAATTAACCTTAACCTAACTTAACCCTTAACCTTAACCTTAACCTTACCCTTAACCTTGACCTTAACCTTGACCTTAACCTTAACCTTCCCCTAACCTTAACCCTAACCTTAACCTTAAACTTAACCTAACCTTAACCTTAACATTGACCTAACCTTAAATTAACCTTGACCTTAATCTTCACACTAACCGTAACCTTAACTAAACCCTTAACCTTAACCTTCACCTAACCATAACCTTAACCTTAATCTTAACATTCACTTTAACTTTAACCTAACCTTAACCTTAACCTTAACCTTAACATAACCTAACCTTGACTAAACCTTAACCATACCTTAACATTAACCTAACTAATCTCGTTAAGCTTAAGCTTAAGCTTAAGCTTAACCATAACCTTAACGGTAACCTTAACCTTAACCTTCACATTAACTTAACCTTAATCTTAACCTTCACCTTAACCTAACCTTAACCTTAACCGTACCCTAACCTTACCCTAAACTTAACCTTAACCTATCCTTAAAATTAACTTTTCCCCTAACCTAACCTTAAAATTAACCTCACCCTAACGTAACCTGAACCTGAACCTAACCTTAACCTTAACTTTCCCCTTAACATTGACCTTAATCTTAACCTAACATTAACCTTAACCTTAACCTAACCTTAACCTTAACCTTTACCTAATTAAACGCCTAACCTTATACTTCTTCTTACCCTTAACATTCACCTTAACCTTACCCTTAACATTAAACTTAACCTTACCCTTAACCTTCACCTTAACCTTGACCATAAACTTAAACTTACCCTAACATTAACCTTAACCTTAACCCTAACCTTAACCTTACCCCCTTAATCTTAACCTTAACCTAACCTTAACCTTAATATTAACCTAACCTTAACTTAAACTTGACCTTAATATTAACCTTAAACTTAAACTTAAACTATAAATTTACTAAACCCTTAAACTTAAACTTAACCTAAGCTTAATCTTACCCTTAACCTTAACATTAACCTTATTCTTAACCTAACCTTAACCTTAACCTTAACTTAACCTAGCCTTAACTAAATCTTAGCCATACCTTAACCTTAACCTTACTAAACCCATTAAACTTAACCTTAACCCTAACCTGAATCTGAACCTTAACCTTAACCTTAACCTTAACCTTAACCTTATCCTTAACCTAACCTAACCTTAACCTTAACCTTGAACTTAAAATTAACCTTAACCTTAACACTAACCTAACCTTGACATTAACCTTACCTTAACCATAATCTTAACCTTAACCTTAACCTTAACTAAACCTTACCCTTAACCTTAACCTTAACTTTACCATAACCTTAACCTTAACTAAACCCTTAACCTTAACCTTGCCCTTAACCTTAACCATACCTTAACCTTAACCTTAACCTAACTTTGACCTTAACCTTAACCTTAAGCTTTACCTAACCTTAACCTTAACCTAAATAAGCCTACCCTTAACCTTAACCTTAACCTTAACCTTGAACTTAACCTAACCTTAAATTTGACCTTAACCTTAACCTTAACCTAACCTTAACCTTAACCTTAACCTTAAATGTAACCTAGCCAAACCTAACCTTAACCTAACCTTAAACTTCACCTTAACGCTAACCTAATTGTAACCTTGACCTTAACCTAACCTAAACCCTAACCTAACCTTAACCTTACCTTAACATGACCTTAAGCTTAACCATACCCTTAACCTTACCTTAACATAAACTTAACCCTCACCTAATCTAACCTTAATTATACCTTAACCTTAACCTAACCTTAACCTTAACCTTATCCCTAACCTAACTTAACCTTGACCTTAATGTTATCATTAACCTTAACCTTAACCCTAACCTTAACCTTAACCTTAACCCTAACCTAACCTAAACCTTGACCTTAACCATAAGGTAACACTAAGGTTAACCTTAGTGTTAACCTTGACCTTAACATTAACGTTAATCTAACCTTAACCTTAACCTTAAACTTAACCCTAACCTAACCTAACCTTAACCTAACTGTAACCAAAACCTTAACCCTAACCTAACCTTAACCTTCACCTTAACCTAACCTAAACCCTTATCTCACCTTAACCTTACCTTAACCTGACCTTAACCTTAACCTTAACCTAACCGTTACACTGAGCTAACCTAACCTTAACCATACCTTAACCTTTACCTAACCTTAACCTTAACCTTAACACTAACTTAACCTTAACCTTGACCTTAATCTTAACCGACTTAACCTTAACCTTAACCCTAACCTTGACATTAACCTTAACCTTAACCCCAACCTAACCTTAACCTTGACCTTAACCTTAACCTTAACCTATCTAAACCTAACCTTAACCTAACCTTAACCTTAACCTTAACATTAATCTAACCCTAACCGAACCCTTACCTTAACCTTAACCTTAACCTTAACCTTAAGGTAACACTAAGGTTAAGGTTAGCACTAAGGTTAATGTTAGTTAAGGTTAAGGGTAAGGTTAAGGTTAAGGTTAAGGTTAAGGGTATGGTTAGGTTTTGTTAGGTTAGGTTTAAGGTTTAGGTTAAGGTTAAGGTTAGGTTAAGGTTAAGGTGAGGATAAGGTTAAGGTCAAGGTTAAGGGTAAGGTTAAGGTTAAGGTTAAGGTTAACACTAAGGGTTTAGTTAAGGTTAATGTTAAGGTTAACACTAAGGGTTTAGTTAAGGTTAAGGTTACACTTAAGGTTAACGTTAAGGTTAGGTTAAGGCTAAGGTTAAGGTTAACATTAAGGTTAATACATAGTTTAGGGTTAGGTTATGGTTAGGTTAGGGTTAGGTTATGGTTAAGCTTAAGCTTAAGTGAAAGGTTCAGGTTAAGGTTAGGTTAAGGTTAATGTTAAGATTAAGGTTAAGGTTAAGGTTAAGGTTATGGTTATGGTTAGGTTAAGGGTAAGGTTAAGGTTAAGGTTAAGGGTTTAGTTAAGGTTAAGTTTAAGGTTAAGGTTAAGGTTTTAGTTAAGGTTAATGTTAAGGTTAAGGTTAAGGGTTTAGTTAGGTTATGGTTAAGGTTAAGGGTAAGGTTAAGGTTAAGGTTAAGGGTTTAGTTAAGGTTAACCTTAGTGTTACCTTAAGTTTAAGCTTAAGCTTAAGCTTAAGGTTTAAGTTAAGATTAGGTTGTTGAGATTCAATAAGATGATGAGCTTAGAGAAAAGAGTTGCCTTCACTAAGTGGGCCCGCAGGCTATTTTTGGCGCAAGTCTATTTTAAGACTATGTCTATTTTTAGACATGGTGATCATATTTGAGAAGTTTTAGGATGTTATTTTTGGATGGTTGATAAAGTTGGAAAAATAGATGAAATTATATTTTTAGAATATTGGGCGAAGTCTATTTATGGATCGTCGATCTAAAAATAGAAGTGTTGATTATTATTAGCTCTTAATAATAATCTGACAATAATAACAACTTATTTTCTTGGAGCACTTAATTTCAGTGCATAGATTTGGAAAATCAGTGGACTGAGAGATTTACACAATTTCCAAGGGAAAATGGTGGTTCATTCATGGAGGACTCTGCTAGAACTGAAGTGGGAAAGTTATGACAGAGTTGGAAGAGTAGTTCATGGAGTTGTATTCAATTTAACTCAGTTAAACTCAGTTGAGCTAGTTGTATCTAGTCTAACTGAATGATGCACTAGTGAGAGTGGAGTGAATTAATTAGTTAATTAATTCACAAATAATAAATCATTAATCAACTGAAC
The DNA here is from genome assembly GCA_034641835.2 of Pinus albicaulis. Lineage (NCBI taxonomy): Eukaryota > Viridiplantae > Streptophyta > Pinopsida > Pinales > Pinaceae > Pinus > Pinus albicaulis. The sequence goes on from CM076570.1 coordinate 542,096,275, forward strand.
AATACATCAGTTAACTACAGTGCATGGAAGTTCCAGTGGAGAGATAGGTGAAAGGGCAAGATGGACTATCTGTTGTGACTATAGTGATGCATTGATTGCATCACACACACATTGGAGTTGACAATGAGGATTTCACAGTCAAGAAAAGGGTACTTATAATTCATTCAAAGCTATTCTTCAACAAGGATTGTGCAGTGGAGGCAGGCTAGTAGGAGGGCAAAGATCGGTGCATGCATTTACAGATTTTTCCTGATTAGTGTGTGACGATTGATTGTACTGAGAGCTTGATGTACTAATATTTGTATGAGATTGTTACATGATCTCCATGATACATAATATATGATAGTAGGGGTTTTTAGCTTCAGGATTTCCCGTTAAAAAACTGTGTTATGTGCGATTGTTCTTATTTATGCTTCACATGTGTGTGCAATTAATTTTTCCGCAAAATATTAACTGTGGAATGATTCTGTATTTTGCAAGATGTTAAATATTGTGAGATCAAGGGAATATGGATGTATGCATGCTTAGTGTATACTAATTTATACATGGTTTCAAAGCATTGTTAATTCTTGAAGATTGCAATTGTGAAGAATTGGTGAGTTTGTGCAGGTGGAAAATTCGAATTTGCTACAGAAGATTCTTGGTGCAGAAGTTGAGTATACATTGAAATGTAGTTCAATGGGTTGTGATTGGAGTATGACCTTGATGGGAGATCGAATTACATAGCCTGGAAGGATACGATGGAGGTGGTGCTGGAGGATAATGGACTGAAGGAGTTCATCGATACCGATGTTCCTAAGCCGAGATCTAGGGATGCTACATTACTTGATGCATGGAAAAAGAAGACAAAAAATAAAAGAAGAATTCTATTGGAAGGTGTGAAATACCATATTGTGTCCAGAATTCACGAGAAAGCCACTCCATTCTTAATTTGGAAGGCTTTGACAGATTTTTCGAAAGAAAAAGTGACCAGAGGAAGTTGGCGCTTAAAGACAAGCTCAGAAAAATAAAAATGGAGAAGGGCGAAAGTATTCCAAAGTATATCACAAAGTTTGTCCACTACAAGGATGAATTGGGAAGTGTGGGGGTTATTGTTGATGATGAAGAATTGGACAGCTTGGCTCTCCTTGGGCTTCTAAAGAGTTGGCATAGCTATGAAGACTCTATCAATGGATGGGAGAAACTACCAAGATGGGAGTAACTTTGTTTGGATCTTATGCAGGAAGGTGAGGTACCAGGGATGGTTCTTCATCAAAGAATGAAGATGAAGAAAATTTCACTTTGGCTACCAAAGCAAGGAAAGGGAAGGGGAATAAATTTCCTTTAAAATCCAATGCTAAAGTCAAGAAGCAGGATTTTTCCAAAATGAAGTGTTTTCACTGTCACAAACATGGGCATTTCACCACTAACTACCCACAGAAGAAGAAGAACAAGAAGGATGTTGGAGTTGCAGCTAGAGAGGCCTTAGCCTCAAAATTTTAACTTTATTTCTCTTTGATCACATGCTTGGTTTCAAGTGCAATGGGATTAGTGTGGTATCTTGATAGTGGTACGTCTTTCCATATGACGGGAGATAAGGAGTTGTTCAGTGACTTGGAGGAGAAGGACATCCAGATGCATATAGAGATGGGAAATGATTGTCGATACAGTGTGATTGGCATTGGGACCATTACCTTTGAGAGGGAGTCCGGTAATCCATTCTTGTTGAAGGATGTTATGCATGTTCTAGGTCTGAAGAAGAACTTGGTCTCGGTCGCAATGCTGGAAGACAAAGGTTATGATGTTGTTTTCAGTGAGGGAAAACCCTTCCTTCAACATAAAACAATGGGTCAAACTAAGAATATAGGGGTTCGAATTAAGAATTTCTACAAGCTGGAGGTAGATGGCTATGCTGCAATGGTGGGGAAAGTAGAAGAAGCGGTGAGCCGAGATGAGGGTGAATTATGGCACAGCAGATTGGGTCATCTTCACCATGGCGCCTTGAAGACTTTGTAGTAGATTTCTACTGGACTTCCCAAGGGTACTCTTGCACAGTCAGATCAGTGCAAGGCATGTACTGTGGGTAAGTTTGTAAAGACCATATTTCATGAGAAGGAGAACCATGCTTCGGTGATCCTAGAGAGAATTCACACAGACGCGTGTGGACCTTTCTTGGTTGCTTCAACAGCAAAATGTAGGTATTATGTTATATTTGTTGATGAATATTCTCGTAGATGCTGGATATTATTCATGTAGAAGAAGAGTGAAACGTTCTTAAAGTTCTGTGAGTTCAAAGCATTGGTGGAGAAGGAGTCGGGGAAGCAAGTGAAAGATCTACAAAGCGATAATGGTGGTGAATACATCTCAGGCGAATTCAAAGAATTATGTAGCAAAGAAGGAATTCGAAGAGAACTCATAGTGCCTCATAACCCACAGCAAAATGGGGTCACAGAGAGAAAGAAAAGAATGATCATGGGTGTTGCACGAGTGATGCTGCATGACCAGGGCCTATCGATGCACTTGTGGGTAGAAGCATGCAACACAATGGTTTATGTGCAAAACCGTTCTCCTCGTAGAGTACTTGGCATGAGTACACTTGAAGAAGATTTTACTGGTAAGAAGCCTGATATTTCTCATTTGAAGATTTTTGGCTCATTTTTTTACATTCATGTGACAAAGGACACCAGGAAGAAAATGGAGCCAACTGCAGAAGTTGGGATATTTGTGGAGTACACAGAAACACACCATAATTATTGTGTGTATTTTCTAGACAATCGAATGATTGTGGTGCAATGGGATATAAAATTCAATGAGGTTGTTATCACCTAATTTGAACCTTAGGCTGAAAGAAGGCAAATTAGGGTAACCTCAAACCACGCTCAACCTTGTAGCTAGTCCTACAAGGTCAGGAGAGGGCTCTCTCTGTGAAAAATATTCAATGAAGTATAACTGCAAAATAATTTTAGGCTAGGTATAATAAACTCAGAATGTTTTTATAAAATTTTCAAGGTTGTATGGAACAGGTGGGATTGGGCAGTTTGAAACTGGGGAATTAAATCAGAGATACAGGGTATTTTATGGGGCAAGGTAGGTAGGATTTTAACAACTTAGTTTTAATAATGATGGAATGTGTAAGACTGGTGAGAAGATGAAAAGGGCATAAGAGATGGATCCTTTTCAAACAACACAAAACATCAATTATTGAATGATTTCCCAAGGCAAAGCATTATGCAATGGATTCTACCTATCTATCTTGAAAACATTCAACCAGAAATATGAATGAATGAATGGAAAACATAACAATTTAATAGATGATCACAAAGGAAAGAACAGTGCTAAAATCCATACCACAGGGATCCCATAAATCAATGTTGCATTTCTTTATTAATTCCCTGCCAAACTGTTACAAATGGAGCGTGGAGCGTCCCAAAATATTTCCAACTTATTCCACCCTTTTTTTTCCCCTTACAAATGACTCATATATTACATTAAATAGATATAATTCAAGGGGAGTAGATCCACATAAGGAAGGGTTGTTTCAACAGCCCAGAAACTAAAATCTGAATATAGGAAAAGAGCAACAATATGCCCCTGAAAAGAAGGAGCAATACACCCAAATGCCTGGAGAAATTTGCTGTCATACCCAATGAATGAAAAGAGGAATTCTGAAGAATAGATCTCTTTTTCATCACTGCTGTAGATGCTAAAATGATTTTTTATCTGTATTTAGTTCTTGGCCTTTAATTTTTTAAGAAGGACCCATTGTTGAAGAAAAATGCTTTGGAAACCACTAAAAATTGAATTTTCCAGTTAATGAAGAAGAGACCCATTTTTTTATTGAAAAAGAGTGAAGGGAAAGGGATGGTGGGCCCAGATCGTGATCGCAAACTGCAATCGCAAATCTCAATCAGAGGAGGGAAGGGGGTGTATCACATAATGGAGCAATGTGATTGGAGACTTGCAATGCGATAGTGTATAGGGGAAATGGGTTTTATGGGGAAATCACAATCACAAATTGGAAATCACAGTGGGGGTAACACATGGTGGAGGGATCACACGATGCGATGAGCGACATGCGATTCATCGCATCGGTGGGCCGGAAGTAGAGTGGTGGGGGAAAAACTTGTGATAAAAACTTGCGATCGCATGATGTGACAAAGAAATATCGCATCAGTAGAAGGGGGTGTGAAGGTTTAAACATGGTGGGGTGAAAACATACGATGCGCTAGAGGAAAGGCTGATGCGATGAGAGACTTAAGAAATCTTTTTAAAACCACAATAATAAAATTATGGCTTTTACAAAGGGAAAACCCCTTTTTTTTGGGAATGGGCAGAAGGCTTTATGGTGGGACCGGGAGGGATCACAATCACAAATTGGCGAAGGAGTGGATCGAGAGCAAGATGCTATGGGAAATGTCGATTGTGATGGTGAAATGACTTTGCAAGCCATCTGATCGGAAGGGAAGATCAACGGTGGATATGCAATCGGGGGGTGCGTAGGCAGGAGTCAACCGCATCAAAAGAAGTCATGGGAGTGGGGAAAAATTTTGGGAATGTTGTGAAGTTGTAATGCGATTGAGCGATTGGGATTGAATGTGGGTCATTCTATTGCTGAGAAGATCAAGAGTCTAGATGTGATCAAGGGTGGATCAATCGCATTAGAAAATTTCAATCGAAGGTGGGTTAATCGAGACTATGAGATGCGATGGTGTGATCGGATCGGGGAAAGGGGATTGCAATGAAAAAAAACTTTAAAATTATATGAAAAGGATAGAAGTTATAAAGTTTAAGGGACCAAATGAGAAAAGGGGTAAGGTTCAGGCTTTTGGGGGCTTTCATTCACTTAGGCATATCTTCTAATACAGGAGTCAGTTTTGAGAGTATAATATATCATTGGAAAGATCTTTCCGGGCTCCTTTTGATGAACATAATTAGAACATTATTTTACGCTAAAAATATTATGGAAAACACCATTTAAAATCAAGGTGGTGTCTATGTAGAGATAGCAACTTCTGAAGCCAAACTTATTACATATGAAAACATAAAATTACATAAGGAATAATAAAAGAAAAGTATCATGTTTTCACCTCAAAATATGTTTTGAGGTGAAAATCACATTAAGATTAATAGAACAACTCTTTGATTTTTCCAGATACTGTGCCTTTGAGTTTATTTCATCTCCTCATGACCCTGCTGATACTTATTGATACTTGACTCATTAATTTGACCATGATGAGACCCTAGAACCTAATGAGACTAACCTTATGACCTAATAACATGATTTTTGGAGTGAAAGTGAATCATGACTAAAGACCATAGAGAGGAGAATCAACAAGTTTCACATGAGGGACAACTGATGAAAGACCACTACCATCAATGAATTGATGACCTAATGGAATGATGAAAATTTATGGTATGGGACTCCTACTATGCAAATGAAAAAGAGAAAATTTGATCACTGATGACAATATGACGAAACTGACACTAACAGAGGTGAAAGCCATGAAGTTGTCGCTTGAGAGGGAGATACACTTGCATGCAGAGGAGGAACTTCTTGTTCCCAAAGATGTGCCTCTAGATGTGGATCAACCACAGGAGGAGATTCATGGAGGGGAGGAGTCCACTCATGCAGAACCAAACATCATACAACAAAAAAAACTTACCACTTTAGCTGAGAGATTGAAGCTTGATGCGGCACAGAATGTAGGAGTCCCTACATCACATGCAGACAAAGATAGTCATTTGACCGATTTACTGGATACATGGCTCTTATGAGCAAGTGTATCGTGACAGAGCCATATTCTTTTGAAGAAGCAGTGCAGAAGCCCACATGGTTAGATGCCATGGTGGAGGAATATGACTCCATTGTTAGAAACAGTGCTTGGGAGATTGTTCCAAGGTCGGTGGGAAAATCAGTTGTAGGATCAAGATGGATCTACAAAGTAAAGCAAGTTACCGATGGGAGCATCAAGAAGTATAAGGCAATATTTGTTGCCTGAGGCTTCTCACAGATCTAGGGGATCGACTATGAAGAAAACTTTTCACCTGTCGCATGGTATTATTCCATACGGACCATCCTTGCTCCCTCAGTGTAGATGGGTTGGCACATTCATCAGATGGATGTGAAGACTGAGTTCCTTAAAGGGATCATTGAGGAAGAGGTGTACATTGAATAGCCTGAAGGATTTGAGATATTTAGTAGCGATTTGCATATGTTTAGGCTGAAAAGAGCATTGTATGGGCTAAAACAAGCATCACGTGCTTGGTACACTTGGATTGAAAACTATTTCACTGGACTTGGCTTCACCAAGAGTGAGGCGGATGCAAACCTGTACCAAATTTTGGTGGAGGGTAAGCTTTTAATTATTGTTCTTTATGTGGATTATTTAATACTAACAGGTGATGAGTAGTTGATACACTCATGCAAGGCAGATCTTGCAAAGGAGTTTGAGATGAAGGATTTGGGCCTTCTTCATTATTTCCTTGGATTAGAAATATGGCAGGCAAGGTGAAATGTTTGTGTCTCAATAAAGTATGCCCAAGATATACTGGAGAAGTTTCACATGCAAGGCTGCAAGCCTATCGACACTCCTCTTCTAGGAAATTGGAGGAAAGAGGATGCTACATCGGTAGAGGTAGTGGATGCCATTTTTTATTGACAATTGGTGGGTTTTCTCATGTATTTAGTTAATACAAGACCAGACATATGCTATGCGGTGAACTAAATTTAACAAGCGATGGTTAAGCCTACCAAGCTCTTTTAGAAGGGAGGCAAGCATGTCCTAAGATATATCAGGGGCACATCTGAGTATGGTTTATGGTACAGATAAAAGGATGAGGTGAAGTTGCAAGGCTTCACAGATGTAGATTGGGCAGGTAGCCCAATAGACAGAAAGAGCACATTAGGAGGGGTTTTCAATATCGGATCTATGAAAATTTCTTGGTACAAAAAGAAACAAATATCCATGGCACTTAGGTCAATGGAAGCATAATACATGGCAGCAATTCAAGCTGCACGTGAGGTTATTTGGATGAGGAAGATCCTAGTCGGTTTGTTCAGTTCACATTTAGATCCTACAGTGATAGATTGTGATAATTAGGGTTGCATTAAACTCTCGATTAATCCTATTTTTCATGATAAATCTAAACATATTGATATCCAGTATCATCATATGAGATATTATATGCAGCAGAAGATCATGTTGCTTCAGTACATTCCTACGGAGGATCAGGATGCAGATATTCTGACAAAGGTAATCACCAAGACCAAATTCGAATACCATAGAGGCAGGATTGGGGTGAAAGATAATCCCTATATTGTTTAGAGGGAGTGTTGATATTCAACAAGATGATGAGCTTAGTGAAAAGAGTCACCTTCACTAAGTGGGCCCGCAGGCTATTTTTTGCACAAGTCTATTTTTAGACTATGTCTATTTTTAGACATGGTGATCATATTTCAGAAGTTGCAGGATCTTATTTATGGATGGTTTATCAAGTTGGAAAAATATATGAAATTCTATTTCTAGAATATTGGGCGAAGTCTATTTATAGATCGTCGATCTAAAAATAGAAGTGTCGATTATTATTAGCTCTTAATAATAATCCGACAATAAACAACAACTTATTCTCTTGGAGCACTTTATTTCAGTGCACAGATTTGGAAAATCAGTGCGCTGAGGGAACTATGCAATTCCCAAGGGCAACTAGTGGTTCATGCATGGAGGACTCAGTTAGAACTGAAGTGGCAAAGTTATGACAGAGTTGGAAGAGTATTTCATGGAGTTGTATTCAGTTTAACTCAGTTAGACTCAGTTGAGCTAGTTGTATCTAGTCTAACTTAATGATACACTAGTGAGAGTGAAGTGAATTAATTATTTAATTAATTCACAAATAATAAATCATTAATCAACTAAATAATACAACAGTTAACTACAGTGCATGGCAGTTCCAGTGGAGACCCAGTGGAGAGATAGGTGAAAGGGCAAGATGGACTATTTGTTGTGACTATAGTGATGCATTGATTGCATCACACACACATTGGAGTTACCAATGAGGATTACGTAGTCAAGGAAAGGGTAATTTGAATTCATTCAGAGCTATTATTCAGCAGGGATTGTGCAGTGGAGGCAGGCTAATAGGAGGGCAAAGATTGGTGCATGGATTTGTAGATTTTTCCTGATTAGTGTGTGACAATTGATTGTATTGAAAGCTTGATGTAACAAGCTTTGTATGAGATTGTTACATGATCTCCATGATACATAATAAATTATAGTTGGGGTTTTCAGCTTCAGGCTTTGCTGTTAAACAACTGTGTTATGTGCAATTATTTTTATTTATGCTTCACATGTGTGTGCAATTAATTTTACTGCAAAATATTAACAGTGGAATGATTCTGTATTTTCGAAGAAGTTAAATATTGTGAGATTAGGGGAATATGGATGTATGCATTCTTAGTGTATACTAATTTCTACATAGTTTATAGTTAGATTAGGGTTAAGGTTAAGGTTAGGCTTAGGTTATGGTTAAGGTGAAGGGTAAGGTTAAGGTTAAATTTAAGGTTTTATTTAAGGTCAAGGTTAAGGTTAGGGTAAGGTTAAGGTTAACCTTAGTGTTACATTAAGGTTAAGTAAAAGGTTAAGATTAAGGTCAAGGCTAAGGTTACGTTAGTGCTAAGGTTAAGGTTAAAGTTAAGGTTATGTTAGGTTAGGTTAAAGTTAATGTTAATGTTAAGGTTTAGGTTAAGGTTAATGTTAAGGTGAGGCAAGGCTAAAATTAACCTTAACCTTGACATTACCCTAACCTTATCTAACCTTAACCTTCACCTTAAATTTAACCTTGAACTTAACCATAACCTTAACCTTAACCTTAAGCTTAAGGTAACACTAAGGTTAAACTTAACGTAAACCTTAACCTTAACATTAGATAAACCCTTAACCTTAACCTTAACCTTAAGGTAACACTAAGGTTAAACTTAACGTAAACCTTAACCTAAACATTAGATAAACCGTTAACCTTAACCTTAACCTTACCATTAACCTTAACCTAAACCTTAACATTAACTCTAACCTTAACTTTAACCTTAACCCTAACGTTAAACTTAACCTTACCCCCTTAACCTTAACCTTAACATAAACTTAAATTAAACCTTATCCTTAACCTGGACCTTAACCTTAACTATAACCTAACTAAACCTAAACCTTAACCATAACTTTAACCCTGACCTAACCTAACATAAACCTTAACCTTACCCCAACCCTAACCTTAACATTACCCCTAACCATAACCTTATCCTTAACCTTAACCTTAAACTTAACCCTAACCTAACCTTAACCTTAACCTTAACCTTAACCTAACCTTAAGCTTAACCTAACCTTAACCTTAACCTTAACATTAACCTTAACCTTTAACCTTAACCTTACCCTTAATGTTAACCTTAACCTTGACCTTGACCTTAACCTTAACCTTAACTTTAACTAACCTTAACCTTAACCTTAACCTAAACCTTAACCTTAACTAAACCCTTAACCTTAAGTTTAACCTTAACCTTAATGATAACATAACCTTAACCTTGTACTTAACCTTAACCTTAACTAAACCCTTTACATTAACCTCAACCTTAACCTTAACCCTAACCTAACCTTAACCTTCACCTTAATCTTAACCTTAACTAAACCCTTAACCTTAACCTTAACCTTAACCTTAACCCTAACCTAACCTTAACCTTGACCATAACCTTAACGTTAACTAAACCCTTTACCTTACCCTAAGCTTAGCCTTAACCTTAACCTTAACCTTGACCTTAATATTAACCTAACCTTACCCTCAACCTTAACCTTAACTAAACCCTTAACCTTAACCTTAACCTTAACCATACCTTAACCTTAACTTTACCCTTAACCTAACCTTAACTTTAACCTTAACCTTACCCCCTTAATCTTAACCTTAACCTTACCCCCTTTATCTTAACCTTAACATTAACCCTAACCTTAACCGTAACCTTAGCCTTAACCTTAACATTAACCTTAACCTTAAATAAACCCTTAACCTTAACCTTGTCCTTAACGTTACCATTAAGCTTAACCTTAAACTAACCTTAACCTTAACATTAACATTGACCCTAACCTAACCTTAACTAAACCCTTAACTGTAACCTTAACCTTACCCCTAATATTAATCTTATCTTAAATTTAAACCTAACCTTAACCTTAACATTACCCTAACCTTAGCCTTGACATTAACCTTACCCTTAAGTTAAACCTACCGTTAACCTTAAGCTTACCTTAACATGGCCTTAACCTTGACCCTAACCTAACCTTAACATTGACCTTGACCTTAACCTTAACCCTAACCTTCACCTTAACCTTAACCTTAACATTAACCTTAACCTTAAACTTAACCTTAACCTTAACATTAACCTCACCCTTAACCTTAATATTAACCTTAACCTTTAACCTTGACCTTAACCTTAACCTTAACCTTAACCTTAACCTTAAGGTGGCACTAAGGTTGAACTTAACGTTAACCTTAACCTGAACCTAACCTCAACCTCAACCTTAACATTAAACTTACCCTTACCCTTAATCTTAACCTTAACCTTAACCTTGAGTTTAACCTTGCCCCCTTAAACTTAACCTTACCCTAACCTTAACCTTAACCTTAACTTTCACCTTCACCTTTCCCTTCACCTTCACCTTAACCCTAACCTAACCTTAACCTTAACCTTAACATTAACCTCAACTTAACCTTAGTGTTACCCTTAACCTTAACATTAACCTTAACTTAACCTCAATGTAATCGTTAACCTTAACATTAACCTTAACCTAACCTTAACCTTAACCTTAACCCTAACATTACCTTAACCTTGACCTTAACCTTAACCTTAACATTAACCTTATCCTTAACCTAAACCTTAACGTTACCTTAACCTTAACTTAACCTTAACCTAATCTTAACCATAACCTAACTAAACCCTTAAACTTAACCCTAACCTATTGTACCCTTAACCTTAGCATTAACCTTACCCTTAACCTTAACCTTAACCCTAACCTAACCTAATGTTAAGCTTAACCCTAACTTTACCTTATCCTAACCTTAAATAAACCCTAACCTTAACCTTAACCTTAACCTTAACCTTACCTTAACCTAACCTAACCTTAACGTTAACCTTAGCGTAACCTTAACCTTAACTTAACCTTACCTTAAGCTTAACCTTAAGCTTAACTAAATTAAACCTGAACCTTAAAGTTAACTAAACCCTTAACCCTAACCTAACACTAACCTCAGTGTTAACCTTAACCTTCACCATAACCTAACCCTAACCTTAGTTTTACCCTTGACTTGAACCATAACCTAACCCTAACCTTAGTGTTAACCTTAACTTTAACATGACCTTAACCTTAACCTTAAGGGAACACTAACGATAACCTTAACGTTAAAATTAACCTTAAGGTAACACTAACGATAACCTTAAAATTAACCTTAACCTTAACCTTAACATTAGGATAAGTTTAATGTTAAGGTTCAGGTTAACCTCAACCTTAACATTAAACTTATCCTAAGGCTAACATTAAGGTTTAGGTTAGCGTTAAGGTTAACCTTAGTGTTACATTAAGGTTAAGGTTAGGTTGGTGTTGAGGCTAATTTTTGTCTATTCTTCCTCACCTTCTTTGCCTCTTTTGCCCCAATTTTGACACATATATACTTCCTTTTTCCTCTCTTTATCCCTAGTATGGCCAAAATTCCATCAATCCTTGTTCAAGGTAAAAGGTAGTACAAGTATAATTTTTTCTACTATTCTATAGCTATTTTAGGAATTTTTAGTAACATGCTTACTTTTTAACTTACTATTATGGGTAAAATGTTGGATTTCTTGCAGGACCTGTTTGATTAGCTATTTGACTTGGAGGAAACCTATGTTCCTTCAACCATATTTCAGTTGATAGGCCAGCATGCCTCAATATAGAAGCTCTAGCTCATAAAATTCGATGATCCTTCCAGTACGTCGACAAATTCAAAGATGGGTGAAGGACTAGTTGGCCACTCTACGTATAATGGAGTTCAGTTAACAAGAATTAGGAAATTTTTTCCTATAGCAGCATGTTGTTTTTAATAAGGAAATGATAGTGTAAATTTAGGACAAATTAGTGTTGATTTCGTGGATTACCACATCTATGGTTTCCAACATCCTACTTTGTAATGGAATTGCTACTAATTATGTAAGTAAGTATGCCTATAAAGGAAGAGACATCTAGTTTGATTAGGGGGTTAATGTGTTTCCATTTTCAGCTATCAATACTAAGCTACGATTTCCTGTTTTGTTGGTGTAAACAAAATTGCAAATACTCTGATGCATTCTTGATTTTCCGTGGATTGTTGTGGATTTGATGAACCTCTGAGATAAGTTGTTGTAGGTGTAATTTAGTACTGTGATCAATGCTTTCCTAGGTGTGGCAAGGCCCCACCACAACCGGTTCAGCCTCGTAGACATAGCTAGAGGTAATTTGTAGACATCGTTTGATTTAAATTCCAGATTGTAGAGTTAATTGTCTTTGAAAATCGATTTTGTGTCTTGGCTTGATTCATGTGTTGTAGTTCATAGGTATCATTTGATTTAAATTCTAGATTGTAGACCTATTTTTTTTTTTTTTTTTAAATCGATCTTGAGACTTGGTTTGATTCGTGTTGCTGTAGTGCATAAGTATTGATTTATAATCTCATCATTCGATGTATGTTTCCATAGAGGAGTGATTTCATATCTCCAATATCGGGTTGGGAATGTCATTGTAGCTGTAACCGTGTCTGATCCCTCACATATGAATTGTGTTCCACCCTTCACCTTGTAAGCATTATTCTGAATTGAGCCTTGCTCAGAAATAGAGTTTGAGTAAATATCCCATCAGCCTCTAGATAAACAGATTGTTTGTGAACAAGTAGATCCTGGTTTGTATACATTTAAATTTGATCTTTTGATGAATAGCTAGGGCTGAAACATGTATGGCTAGATCGACTTCAATAAAGAGAGATTAGATTAGATTGCAAATAGATTTAATGGTTATTTCTTGTGTATTTTGTTCTATGCATTAAGTAATCTGCATGTGTGCATAGCTTAGATTGATGCCCGCAGTTTAATTGTTATTATAGATGTATGTCATTGTCAAGTAAATGATTTTGTTTGAATTATTTGCACCTAGTTTTAAGAAGCAGAATTTTTTTTTGCATTTGAGTTTTGGCTTATTATTTCTTAAGACCAACATAGGCGTGTGAAGTTAGACCCATTAGAGAGTGACAGAGATAGGTTCTTTTGGGGTATTAGCCAGCAAGACACTAGGAGACTAGTGTGTTGATTAGGTAGAAGAGAGTAGATGATTCATAGAGTAATTATGAGTCAAAAGTTTTCTTCATTCCTTTGGCATGATTAAATAGATGTCTGCAAGTTTTGTTTTGTATTTCATGAGATTAGGATTTGAAGTAGGAAGTCAATTACAAAGACTGATTGTAGCATTTGGGTCTAGTTGAATTAGAAAGATTTCTTGGAGTGAGTGTGTATTCCCTTAAGGAAAAAGTTATAACTAGCATTCCTCTTTGGATTGATGTGTTAGGGTTCATAGCTTGGTGTAAGTTTCACAATTCCAATATACAAGAATAACAGTGATGAAATGATTAAATCCTTGCAACTTGGTTCGAAAGTAACTATTCATTAAGGATTGAAACATTCTTGAAAGTTCCAGAGGATGATTATATGATTTCCATTGATAATGCATGTGAGCTGGTCAAATATGAATTTCAAGAATTGAATCCATTTCTGTCTTTGTTTCTATGTCTAAATGTAGCATTTTTTGATTGAGTTGGTAGCATTATCTTATTGCAGAAACCAGAGTGTAGAATACTGTAGAAATTGAGTAACTTTGCCAAAAATGTAGTTGATAGTTCAATGAAATACCACTAAGATTAAAACTGATATCTAGAGTACAGTGTGCATTTTGATAGTTTGAGTCTACTGGCATGAAGTGTTGTCATCAGATTTAATTAGGGATACCTTTAGTAATTGCAAGTTCAAAGTGTGAGTATGGAATCAACTTCTAGGTTTACTCAGATTAGATAATTCCTTTTAAGTGTGACCTCCAAAGATAAGAATTAGGGTTTTTGAGATTTTCTGCAAATAGTGAGTTATTGAATTAAATTTTTTGTTGATTGGTAATGGTTTTTATTTCAGAATTAATGTTGAGATCGATTGAATAAAGGTTTCCAGTGTTCAAACTAGAGTTTGCTGATTGTTCCTGTTTTATGATGAGATGAATTGATTTCTTTCCCATAGTGTGCGTTTGTGTGTGCCTCAATTCATAAATCAAATATCATAAGGAATCATATAAAATTCGACTCTAAAATTTGAACCTTGAGAGTGTAGTACAACTTGTGTTTACGAGTTTGGATTGATATACAAATATTGGTGAATTAATTCGACAATTATTTCACTCAACATTTTGTCACCGTAGCCGGGGAGCTGTAATTTCAAGATTCAAGTAATCATTATTGTTTGAAGTTCAGAGATATTGTAGGGCTGTCAAAGGGTGGAGATAGTATGGTAAGACGTGAGTGAAGAGCCATGCATCCACTTTTTTGGGGTTGCTTCAAAGTCTGACCAATTACTGGTTGTTCTCAACTTTATTCTTATTTCCTTATGCGTAGAAGTAGACCTAGGGATAATAAAGGTAGATTTATTTCCAGTTCTCAATTTCCTAAAAAAATTTGTTTGGTAAAAACTCCATTAACTAACCCTGCTGATTGTTACACAGGTACTAAAAATGAAAAAGGGAGTACTAGTGGAAAGGAAATTTTAGAGGCAGAACTTGCAAGCTAAGAAGAATTAAGGCTATCCATTGGCTCTTCTCCACCAACATCAGCACCAATATGGAAAACAATGAATGTGAGAACAAAGAAAATGAGGGGAATAATGAAGAAGAGGAAGGACCAACTTCTTTGGAGGAAACAGAATGGCCGAAGGGGAGAAAACATTGATGGGCCAAGGAGAGAAAACACTGATGGACCATGAGGGGACCAGACGATGATGACGAAGAAACTACCTTCGGGTTTCCTATCCTCGACATCACCAGGAATATCACAATGAAGAGCATTCCAATGACTTCCTTGCTGCTCTTTTATGGTAAGTCCTCCGAGGATCCCGATGCTTTTCTTTTCGAATTTGATATTATGTGTAGAAGATATAATTACTATGATGATGCACACAAACTAAAACTATTCCCAGCCACCCTGAAAGACACCGCACTTCGTTGGTTTATGAGCCTAGGGGAAAACACCATATACACTTGGGATGACACGAAATCTATATTCCTTAATAAATACCAGGACTTTTGCAATACTAGGGACCTTAATGATATTTTGAGAATGGAACAACTAGATGACGAGAGCCTAGAAGAATATCTTGAGCGCTTCCTGTATCATTTTCACAAATCTTGAGGAGCCCATCTAGAGGAAAAAAACGGTCAAAAAATTATTTATAAAAGGATTAAGAGATGAATTCATCGAGACTATAAACCTATTAATTGGTGGGGACATTTACAAAAAGTGTTTTGGTGAAATAGTTGAACTTTGTTGAACCTATTCTAGAAGCCAGGCTAAAGTAGGTAGGAAGTTGCATGATCATCTCTGAGACACTACACCTAGAAACCAGAAACCTGCTTCTGTTGTTGTCACTAGGGTCGAACTAGGAAACCTGCTAGAAGACTTCAAAACTAACATTTTAAACACCATTGGCAACCAGCTCGACATAATGAAACATAAGAAGAAACAAGAAGATGAAAGGGTTGTTATGGCAATATTTTGTCCTAGATGTAGGCAAAAGCATATGGAAAGAGAGCGTCCCATCAACATTATTGAGGTTTGTGGAATTTGTGCCTTAGAACATGCTACCAGTAAATGTCCATATCTTCCTAGTCTGCAAGCCATCTATAAAGGGAATGCTGAAACAAATGATCCATGGAAAGAAAGTAAAAATCCCTTTTGGAGAGGCCCCAATCAGAACATGTTCCCAAAACCTAGTCACCAAGGATATAGTCAAACTCAACCCTGGAATTTCTAGCCAACTTATCCTCCTTGGGCTGCTCCTCAAACTCAAAACACCCCATGGAACCAAAAATAGAGGGCAAACCATTATACCAACCCTTATCATCCACAGATCCAGTTCTATGCACCCTACCCAAATATGCCAAGCACCTCAACATATCAGCAAGGGTATAACCCTCACACCTATCAAGGGTAAAACCCAACCATGCAATCCTATCAGTAAGGGTATAACCCTCACACATATCAACAACCATTTTTTCCATCCCCTCCCTTGCATCGACTTTTACCTGCGCCATATGACCCATCATCGTCCTCGCAGGCACCTCAAAACCCACCCCACCCTACATTATTGCCTCTGTAACCCATACCTAACCCAAACCACAATAGACCACCTCAACCTACACAAAACATAAACATCCAACCTTTCCGTACCTACATGATCACTACCATTCCCATGAAATAAATTCAATTACAATCAGGGAAGATAGTTAATAAAGGGAAAACAATTGTTGTCATAGAGGCAGAGGTCCCATCCACATCATCCGAAAATCATACACAAAATGAAAAAAAAAAAATACAAGAAGAAGAATAAAATGAACCACCCTACCCAGAAATACTTCTTGTAAAGAAAGAAGAGACTCCTCTAGAATACAACCTGTAAGATGAATTAAGCAATGTCTACATTAAATTCCAGTCTTGCAATCTATTAGAGACATCCCTTTTTACACCAAAATTTTCAAGGATATCTGCATCAAGAAGCCAGGTAGGAAAGGGCATAAGAACCAAAGCGTAAAAATCATGAGCCAAATGTCCACTATGATTTCTAACTTGCCTGTGAAGTACCATGACCCTAGGAATCCCATTATCACCATTGAAATAAATAGAGTACTTCTACCAAAGACACTTGTAGACTTGGGGGCGGCAATAAATGCCATGAAATACGAGACTATGACATCTTTTCAGTTACCAGGGCTTAAACCCACCCCCATCATTCTAGAAATGGCAGACAAATCCATCATCAAACCTATGGGAACCCTAGAATACATAGTGGTCACTATTGCCTCCTGGTAATATCGTATATACTTTATCATCATTTCCCCAAAAACCTTGAGACCTAGACATCTTGTAGTTCTGGGATGGCCTTGGTTGGTAACTATTGATGCCGTCATAGGGTGTAGAAATGGAGAAATGACCATTTCCAATGGTCCCCATAACCAAACCTTGTCTATCTTTCCCCCTACTCAGACAGCTGCTGAAGTACCATTATGGCTCGAGAGTCCCTACAGAGATAAGACTGTATATTTCCTTTGTTGATAATAGAACAGTCTAAAGGTCTCCAGGAACAGTCTGATGAACATATCTTGCATTATTTTTTATCTCACAGTTCTTGTATTGATTATCCTATCCCTTTTAATGGTTACCATCATGTTTTTAGTGATGAGTTCCAGGAAGCTTGCCATCCAGCCGTGTTTGCATCTTTTGCAACAATATAGGGAAGCCATGAACTCACCACTGAGCTGGTAGAAATCACTGAAGGAAGGACCTTACACATCGGTGCAAAATTGACCACGGAAAAAAAACAACAACTGATGGGTATGATTCGTGAGAAATATGGAGCATTTTCTTGAGATTACCTTGACATACAGGGCACCCATCCAAACACCTCCATCCACCACATTTACACTAATGAAGAAATGAGACTCGTTCGACAGCCACAAAGACAAATGAACCCAGCATTAAAGGACATTGTCAAAGAAGAGCTTTAGAAACTCCTGGCTGTGGAATTCATCTATTCCATTTTGGACAGTAGATGGGTATCACCTCTGGTGGTGGTGTTGAAAAATAACGGCAAGTGACTTATCTGTGTTGACTACAGAGAACTAAAAAAGGCCACATTGCACGACTACTTTCCCCTGCCCTTCATTGATTAGGTACTCAACACTCTCTCAAGTAAGAAATACTTCCCTTTTCTAGATGGGTACAATGGATATAATCAAATCCAGATGGCTGAAGAAGATCAAGAAAAGACTACATTTACATGCCCTTGGGGCACCTATGCATATAAAGTCCTACCCTTTGGTCTTTGCAATGCCCCAAATACATTTCAAAGAGCTATACTCGCCATTTTTTCCAATTTGGTCCATGAATATTTAGAGGTATATATGGACGGCTTCACAGTCTATGGAGATGATTTCGATCAATCTTTGGCCAATTTAGAAAAAGTGTTGATTCGTTGTCAAGAAGCAAACCTGGCCCTTAGTTGTGAGAAATGCAGAATGATGCAAACAAAGGGAATTGCTCTGGATCATCATGTGTCATTAGAAGGAATTAAAGTTGAATCGGAAAATATTGAGGTAATCTCACATATTCCTATTCCTAGTTCGCAAAAAGAGGTAAGAAGTTTCCTGGGCCATACAGTTTATTATCATCGTTTTATCGAAAATTTTACTAAGATTGCAACAACTTTTTTTAAGTTATTGACTAAAGATGTTGAATATGTATGGAATGTCAATTGTCAACAGGCCTTCTAGATACTAAAGGATAGACTGTTTACCGCTCCAATGTTAAGAGGACCAAACTGGTCCCCGCCATTTCACATATGTACTGATGCTTCAGACACTGCACTAGGAGCAGTTTTGGGACAAAGGGAAGATCACTATCCTTATGCTATCTATTTTACTAGCAAAAATATTTCCCTTGCTGAATTAAATTATACAGTCACTGAGAAAGAATTTGTTGGAAATACTGAGAGGGGGGGTGAATAAATATTTCTTTCAATGAGAGAGTTAGTTAATCTTCAATTATTATCAGTTTTTGTACAATGATAGTAGCAAACAAGAGGAACACAAATGCACACAATTTTTAAGGTGGAAACCCACTCCCGGACAAAAACCACCTATTGCTTTTCTAATAATTCCTTTCAACTCCAATTGAAAATAAAGCTCCAACTTCCTAGAATCTAGAAAATAATTCTTCTCCAGCTCCCACTGGATGGACGCTCCAATGCCTGAGATTCTTCAGTAGTAACTGAACGGATGCACCGACACCCAATGAGCTACAACTCACCCTAGCACCACCTTATCACCCTATAGAAGAATAAAAGAAGAATGGACTCTCATACCAGAGAAAATGGTCCACTTTACAATGATATAGAATGAGGTAGAAGAAGAAGATATACTAGACCATAACCCCAACTTTGACACAACCACTGCCTCTTCAACCCTTGGCAGATAGACACTAGTACAATTTGTACAATAATGTATTTATAATGACTAAGCACAATGATACCTTTACAATGATTTTATGCAGTGCTTCCCACTTGAAGACTTCATATGATGAACTTCTTGCTACTGTTATGCACCTTGGTTTCTGCTCTTTTCATGCTACCCTCTCCTGCACCTTGTTTGGATTCTCTGCTGTAGAAAGTCTGGTCCTTTGCAATCCTTGACAACACATGATATAGATTTTTATTGCCTTCTAGGAGCTCAATATTGAATCTGGTGTATCTCTGTTATTTCAGATTCTCAATATCTAATTATTAGTACTATTGTAGTCCTCTGTGTCTTATTTATAATTCCATAGGTCTGACCCAATTTGGATTCTTCAATAGAGAATTATACCCAATTTATCACACTACCCTAATTATGGACTATTTCAAAAGAGCACATTTGTATGGTGTACCATGTGTCACTGTTTATTCATTTTCTTCTGAAATTGATAGATCAAAAGGTATAGACTGTGCACTATCCATCACCTTTTATGGCATTCCAATCTGATACTCAGAGAGGGAGTTATGACAAATTTACCAAGGTCACTTCTTTGAGATGAATTTCAGGAGCCTGCAAAAACCCTTACTTCCACAGATAATATCTCCAAAAATAATGCACAACTTGATCTAAAATTTTTAATCCAGCTTCCTCAATATTTCAGCTTCACCTCATAGAAATTTCAGCTTCTGAGCCTTCGTATAAAAAAAGTTAGAGCGAAAATTCCATGATGACCTGTTTCAGATGGTCGAATCCCTTGCCTAAGGAGGATATAAAGATCACAATATATATGAATGCTTAAGTTGAGAAGGGCTTCAACAAGTGAACATGGGAGGGATTTTAGGAGCATAAAAAATATTAATTATTACTTTTCAATGACCCATGCCCCAACCCCATGGGGTTTTAGCCCACTAACTGGGGTACAAACTTCAAACATGAATATCTTTCAAACCGTGAAGAAATACATGGCGTGCCATATATCAACGGAAACATCTCAACAAGTAGAAACCATAAAAAACATTATTGACCCAGAATATATTAATTTGGTAGATAAAACTTCCCATTCAATTTTGGGTTAGCCCCTGGTGCTGCTTGGGTTGACATCAATGACAACTGCTGATCAACAATCTCCCCCTTTGGCATTGATGGCAACACAAGTACTCCCCCTACGATCATGACACCTCTTCCTTCAACATTCTCTCCCCCTTTGACATCAATGGCAAAGGGTAACTCCCCCTGAAACACAACCATCCTGCAGATGTGTACACACTTCCACTCGCGCTGACACACAACCATCCTGCAGACCTGCACACACTTCCACTCCCCCTTTATATTCTGAAAAAGGAAAATATAATGAGAAATTGGGAGAATCCCAATATTCTGGGGAAGATATTCCAATGCTGACGAATACTTAATATGTGATTCTTTTGGTGCTGCTTGGAATCTTGCTACTTGTCCAACTACTTGCATAACATCTAGTCGGGAGACTATTACATATAGAATACTACTAAACATAGATATGTACAACCTTTGATCCACATCCTTAGATGAGTTGTCTATGCTCAATTTGCAACCAAGTAAAGACATCTCGAAATCACTTTGCACCTTTGTAGCGAAAATCTTACTTAGATGATCATCATTGCTACCAATTATTGTATCATCCTCTTTAGCTATTAGACATGCTTTAGTTGCATCATCCAGAACATATATGTTGTTTGGAGCTCGACTTGCTGTAGCCACAATTTCAACATACATGCCTTTCATGATTTCAAATTTCGTGGATTTGAATAGTATTGTGTGTCCTTGATCACACATTTTTCCAACACTGAGCAGATTGTGATTCATGTTTTCAACCAATAGAAAATTCTTGGCTAGAACATATTTTCTTCCGAGAGTGACAGTACCTGATCCTATAACATTTGAAGATCCATCATTTCCAAAGGACACAGTTCCATCCTTCTTCTCTTTCAGAGATACAAATTTATTTCTATCTCCAGTCATATGCGTTGAGAAACCACTATCAACATACCACACATCTTTGTTCTTTTGAGGCTTGAGAGCGAGAGCACAATTATCATTCTTCTTCTTCTTCCATGTTCATTCATTCTATGGTTTCGAAGAGTCTTTTGGAGGATTTTCAAGTCTGCAGTCTTTGGCTATGTGTCAAAAGTTTCGACATGTGTAACATTTAATATTATTTCTTAAATGTTAAAATCTATTGATATTTCGCTGAGCCCTGGGAGGTTCATATTTGACAGATCTCCCGAAATTGTATTCATTCCTAGGATACGTGCGACATTCTACAGCTTTATGACCAAATTTTCCACATCTATAATTGTTACAGGTCAAAATACCTCCTCATCAGCTCAGAGGGGAAGACAAATATGGAAGAAGTACAAAGACCTAAATTAAACCTATTTCTGCCAGGGTAACGCATATATAAAACAGAACAAGAGCGTTATAACGCAGGCAAGTAATACATTAGCCGCGTTAGTGGCTAGGGAAACGCTATGTTTACACTGAAAGGTCGCGTTACCCGTGTTTTAAGTTTGAATTGGGAAAAGAGCGCGGAGAAAGATTTGAATCTCCGACTTTCCCTCACGAAGGAATCAGTGCACAGAGGAAACTGCAGAAGCACCAGTTCATTATTGGTCATTGCCATAGAAGACTGAACTCCAAGAGAGGAAAAAGCATGGAGATCAAGGAAACATCTAAGCCTTTTCCATTCCAAACTAGTGGAAAGATAAGGGCAACAATGGCCTTCTCCCTCTCCTATAAGAAGGAGCTGAAGGCTCTTAATTGGAGGTCGAAGGATTGCTCAATGTTCTTGTATACTTGTGGAATAGAGAATAGTGTGACAATGTGAAGGCCAAGAGTCAAAGAGGCTCCTAGAGAGCTTGCTGGCTTGGACTTCTTCACTAGAGAAAGAAGAGAGATTGCGAGACTCAGGAGGGCTTGGTACAACCGATGGTTGTAATCCTCCTTCTTTCAAAATCAATAGAACTGTGTTCGTTTTGTCCATTCAATGCTTAATGTTATTATTGTTGTTTCAATATTTACTTAGTATGATATGAATGGCTCAGATGTGTATAATCTAGATGTTTGTAGCATATTGATCTAATTGATAGGATACTTGTTATATTAGAAATTACACGGGTTCTTTGACTATTTTCAGGTCTCAGATTTGGAGCCGGCGAAGAAGGACTCTTACTTTGCTGTACAGCGCTCTCCAAGGGATTCCAAGACCGTCAAAGAGGTAATTCTCTATCCTTCAAGTTATTTCAAGCTAATATGAACATACTCATGCCATCTTTGTGAACATCATAGCTAATCTTACTGTCTGCCTCGGGCACCGGAAAGCCCTGAGAGGGATATACGAAAACCAACCACCCAAGCAGTTTACCCTACAGCAATAACAGTAGCCATAAAAAATATGTTGGTACTTGGATGGAAATTTTTGTTGAGGGATTGTATTCCAAGGTTGTTCTTGTGAATCTTGTCCAGTGAAATCTTCATGCATGTCAGATCTCATAGGTTCATTGTATTTTGTTGTAGAAGGTCCTGCTTCTTCTTCTTTGTAACCGATGCCAGTTTTGTCATTGTAAGATCGTTGATTGTTGATGAGTTCTTCCAATTCCCTTGAGCTGTTGGCATAGTTTTGGATAGTTTTTCCTTTCTTCACTGCCTCATGAAGGGAGACTAACTGGGCTTATAATTCTTCCCTTTCTTGGTTGCTTTCTTCCAACTTCTTTTGAAGTGACTCTTCAATGCATTTGTGTTCTTCAACTTCAATTTTGAGACCTTGAACTTGTTCTTCAAGAGTTTTGGAATGGATCTTCTCCGCCTTGAGATCTTTTATAAGCTTGATTTCTTCCTCATAAAATTCATCTATGCTCCATCCTTCTTCTTCATTGTTTGATACCTCTTGCTTATTGTGCTTGGGTTTATTATGCTTGGCCATAAACAATACTCTCTCATTGGCTTCTTCTTCACTATCATTGTCTTCATCGGATGATGAGCTATCTTCTTTAGAGAGAAATTTCCTTTTGGATCCTTGCTTGTTGAATTTCTTAAAGCCTTTCTTTCTTTTTGAGTTTCCATTACTTTTGTTTGGACATTTTGCTGCAAAATGCCCAACCTCATTACAGTTGAAACATATCAATGGAAGTTTACCTTTGAATTTTCCCTTACCAATTTGTAGTTTTCTCATGAAGTAAGCATATTCTTCATCTGAAAGACCTTCTTCATCATCTCCCTTTTCTTCACACTTGCACGTGCATGGCTTTTCAATTGAAGGTTGTTTATCCTTATTGGTTTTATTAGATGCAACGAACGCAGTTTCTAGATGCGAAGTACCCTCTTCTTCATCAAGTCTCATTTCATATGCTATGATAACTCCATGTAATTCCTCTTTGCTGAGTTTGTCTAGATTTGCACTGTATTCTAAGACCGATACCTTTGGGTTGAATCTCCCTGGCAACGTTCTAAGAATCTTCCGTATAATAGTCTTCTCGTCAACTGGCTCTCCCAATCCTTCCAGAGTATTGGTTATTTCATCAACGTATTGAAAGTATGCAGCAATGTTGCAATCTTCTTTCATTCTGAGTCGCTCAAATTTTGCTCTATAGATTTGAAGCTTTGCTTCTTTGACATTTGAGTCACCTGCATATATATTCTCAAGCTTGTCCCATACATTTTTGGTGGTTTTGCAACCCAACACCTTGTTCATCCGTGGTTGATGTAAATCCATTTTGAACAGTGTCCCATACTTCGTAACCTTGAACCAAGAGATAAACCTCCATTCTTCCTTTCCAAAGTGCATAATTATTTTCACTGAATAGAGGTACACCATTCTTGGTATGCTCCATGACCTCCTTCCAGCTGTTAAACTGCTATTGAAGGAACCAAGCTCTGATAACAATTGTTGCAAATACTGAGAGGGGGGGTGAATAATTATTTCTTTCAATGAGAGCATTATTTAATCTTCAATTATTATTAGTGTTTGTACAATGATAGCAGCAAACAAGAGGAACACAAATGCACACAATTTTTAAGGTGGAAATCCACTCCCGGACAAAAACCACCTAATGCTTTTCTAATAATTATTTTCAACTCCAATTGAAAACAAAGCTCCAATTTCCTAGAATCTAGAAAAGCATTCTTCGCCAGCTCCCACTGGATGGACGCTCCAACGCCCAAGATTCTTCAGTAGTCACTGAATGGATGCACCAACACCCAATGAGCTACAACGCACCCTAGCACCACCCTACCACCCTATAGAAGAATAAAAGAAGAATGGACTCTCGTACAAGAGAAAATGGTCCACCTTATAATGATATAGAATGATGTAGAAGAAGAATATATACTAGACCATAACCCCAACTTTGACACAACCACTGCCTCTTCAACCCTTGGCAGATAGACACTAGTACAATTTGTACAATAATGTATTTACAATGACTAAGCACAATGATACCTTTACAATGATTGTATGCAGTGCTGCCCACTTGAAGACTTGATATGATGAAATTCTTGTTGCTGTTATGCACCTTGGTTGCTACTCTTTTCATGCTACCCTCTACTGCACCTTGTTTGGATTTTCTGCCGTAGAAAGTCTGGTCCTTTGCAATCCTTGAAAACACATGATCTAGCTTTTTCTTGCCTTCTAGGAGGTCGATATTGAATCTGGTGTATCTCTATTATTTCAGATCCTCAATATTCAAATTTTGGTCATGTAGTATTCCTCTGAGTCTTATTTCCAATGCCATAGGTCTGACTCAATTTGGATTCTTCAAGAGAGAATTATACCCAATTTCTCACACTGCCCTAATTATGGAATATTTCAGAAGAGCGCACTTGTATGGAATTCCACGTGTCACTGTTTTATTTATTTGCTTCTTAAATTGATAGAGAGAAAATTTTAGATTGTGCACTATCTTTCACCTTTCACTTCATTCCAATCCGATACTCAGAGAGGGAGTTATGACGAATTTACCAAGGTCACTTCTTTGAGATGAATTTCAGGAGCCTACAAAAACCCTTACTTCCAAAGATCATATCTCCAAAAATATTTCACAAATTGATCTAAAATTTTTACTGACGCTTCCTTAGGATTTTAGATTCGCCTCATAAAAATTTCAGCTTCTGAGCCTTTGTAGAAAAAATGTTAGAGCGAAAATTCCATGATGACCTGTTTCAGATGGCCGAATCCCTTGCCTAAGGAGGAAATGAAGATCAAAATATATATGAATGCTTAAGTTGAGAAGGGATTCAACAAGTGAACGTGGGAGGGATTTTAGGAGAATAAAAAATATTAATTATGACTTTTCAATGACCCATGCCCCAACCCCATGGGGTTTTATCCCACTAACTGGGGTACAAACTTCAAATATGAATATCTTTCAAACCGTGAAGAAATACATGGCATGCCATATATCAACGGAAACATCTCGACGAGTAGAAACCATCAAAAGCATTATTGACCCAGAATATATTAATTTGGTAGGTCAAACTTCCCATTCAATTTTTGGTTAGCCCCTAGTGCTGCTTGGGTTGACGTCAATGACAACAACTGATCAACATAATTGTTAGCAGTTTTTCATGCTATTGGGAATTTTAGACATTACATTACTGGTTATGAGACTTTCATCCATACCGATCATTCTGCCATTAGGTTTTTAATGAATAAACCAATTACAAATGGTATAATAACTAGATGGTTGTTGCTTTTACAAGAATTTAATATAATTGTAATCAATAGACCTGGAAGTGATAATCTAGTAGCTGACTTTTTGTCTCGTTTGAATATTGGAAAGGGAAGCACAGCAACTCCAGTACCCAATGAATTCCCAGATGAAGCACTATTTTCCATTTCCACCATCACTCCTTGGTTCGCCGATGTTGCAAATTATTTGGTGTCAAGGAAATTACCTGAGAGCATGTGTGCCTGGGAAAAACATAACATTGTGCAGTGCAGTGCTAATTACTCTTAGTTCGAGGGAGACTTGTTTTACACAGGACCAGACCTAATCATGACGCGATGTGTGCGGGAAGACAAATGTACGATGTTTTGAGAGCCTCCCACAATGAGCCTTGCGGGGGGGGGGGATTTTGCTAAAAAAAGAACCGCATACAAGGTTCTTCGCACCAAGTATTATTGGCCCTTACTCTTTAAATATGTGAAGAAGTTTGTCTCCAGTTGTGATGCCTACTAGCGGATGGGGATACCAGTTTCCTCCGACGAGATGCCTATTTAGCCTCAGATGGCCATTGAACCATTTGAGAAGTGGGCATTGGATTTTGTAGGGCCCATATCCCCAATGTCGAAAAATAAGAAGTGCATTTTGGTATGCACTGATTACGTCACCAAGTGGGTGGAGGCAAAGGCATTATTTGCTGCCACGGAAAACGCGGTAGTAGATTTTCTATTCAAATACATCTTCACGAGATTTGGTGTGCTACGCGAGATTGTCACAGACCAAGGTACGCAATTCACATCAAAATTGGTCAAAGCACTCACTGAGCAATATCAGATCAAACAACGTAGATCTACCCCTTACCAACCTCAAGATAATGGAAAAGTAGAATCCACAAACAAGGTCTTGGAGTCTGTCCTCACGAAAACCATTCAACTGCACCATAAGGATTGGGTAGAAAAGTTATTGGAAGCATTATGGGCTTATAGCATCACTTGGAGAAACGTGACGGGACACACCCTGTACAATATAGTCTACAGAAAATAGGTGCTTTTACCCTTCGAGTTCCAAGTGAAGACATTTAGGATGGCCATCCATATGGCAATGAATCTGACTAAGGCCCAAGAGCAGAGGTTGATGCAGCAAAATGAGCTCGATGAGATCTAACATGATGCATATCACAGAAATTTGCTAGTACAAGATAAAAGAGCTCGATGGCATGATAATTTCATCAAAGAGAAATTTTTCTATGTAGGTGACTGGGCCTTGTTGTATGATAGTAAGTTCAAACATTTCAAATGTAAGTTCTCTACTTGTTGGTTGGGACCCTATGAGGTAGTTGAATTTTTTGACAACGGTTTAGTTTGTATTAGAACCATTGATGATGAGCATACTTCCTTCATGGTAAATTACCATTGGATAAAAGTTTAGCATAAACCACTCTCACATGATTTGTTTTTGTAGGACATTCAGAAGGATCAAGGACTAGAGCTGGTTCATGGAAATGACCAACCTCTTTCCGGATTGGTTGATTGATTTTTCTTATATATATATATATATATATATATATATATATATATATATATATATATATATATATATGTATGTATATATATAGATTAACCAGTGGACTGTCAATTTCCATATATATAGGTGGTTCTCCCCACAGTCCATGTAGAATAATGGAGGAATTCAACAGGAGTGAGTTTCCTTTATCCAGGCCTGCCAGATTACTTATGGAAAAGGAATAGTTGGAGTCTTCTATGGGCAACTAAAACTCTCTAAAAATGAATGCCCCGAGCAGGAACTGCCTTAGGCTCGATAAAAAAAATAAGGTGGTGGTAGCCTAGGGATGTAATAGGCATCGAATTATTCTTTTCTGGGCCCATTGGAATAATTATGGGAAAGAAACCCCCTGGAGCCTTATTTCAGGACATTTCAAGCTCCCTAAATATAAATGCCCCAGGAAGTTATCATCTCAGGCCTAGTTAAAATCCATGAGATGGTGGATAGGTTATAATGCCACCTCACAAAACTAAGTGGCACTTTGTCAGAGAAATTGGAGATTCTATGTTCTGTTCTTCACAAAAATTTTGAATTGTTATCTTTGTCATATTTGTACCTAGACATTCAATACTGGACCAAAATCTTCTTTTGGCAATCTGTTGTCTAGAAGCTACAACATGGTCATGAACAATATGTGGTACCAATAAACTATGCAAAGATCTATTTTTAATAGCAGTACAATCCTGTAATTGTAGCCTAGGCCTAAAAGTTTTATTGATTTGGATATCACTATTGGTTGCAAATTTTACTGTTAACCATAATCGTCATTGCAGCAAAGGCTACATCTCGAAGATCATACCCGCTTCTATACAGACATGATGTTATTTTCATTCCCAATATTATTTAAGTGATAAAGGTATGTGCTTAATCTACTTAATCTAGTTATAGGTAGTTTTAATGATTATTACAAGTACATGTTGTTTTACCATGTTCCATATGCCTCTACTTTCATTTGTTTGCCTTCCAAACCAACTATAATACTACATCCCTGCTGCACCCACTTCACCCACCCAATCTGCTGCACTTCCAACCAAAAATTCCACAAGGCCTGATCCTTCCTTTATTCATGAAGTTGGACCTTCAAAAAGATAGTTAGGAAAATGAATAAGGAAAGCCTTGTCCCCTCCTGAAGAACTAATTGAAAATATCCCAACTCAACAAGGTCGCAAGCTCAGTTTGAGGAAGAACTCAACTCATGCTAGTAAATCTCTAGTTCCCACTTCTGAGACTGTCATACCAGAGAAGAGAAGAACCAGAAGCATGGGTAAGTCCCCTTGCAACACTGTTTATTCCCAACACATTTTTGGGCCCTCATTCCCGTATTCTACTACTCCTCTCCCTCATCTTCTCCCCAATTTCCTTCATCACCCTCATCTTCCCATAAGTTTCATAATCCAGATAATATTTCCCAATATGTACATGATTTTAACCCTGCTCCTACTTCCATAAGCCCATAAAAACAGGGTCCTTTTCCAAAGCAGGGTATGGGCCATATGCCAGGTGAGGGTCATCCTCAACAGTCAACAATTCTAGCAAAGATATCAATCCCTGATGAAGAAGAAAATTTCAAAATTAGATCAGTAAGACTTCAGAATAAAATATCTAAGTTAAGGAACAAGGCTCACAGGTTTAAAATGCTATTCCAATATGTAATTAAGACATATGATCAGTTAAGAGAAGAGAACCTCCAGTTATATGTACAGAATGATGAGCTTCAAAGGAAGGATCAAAGGCTGAAATCATGTAAGACATCTAAATTTAAGTTTGCAAAGAAGACAAGTGCTAGAGGATTGGTTGCACAGTTCACAAAACTCTTGGCCTCATTTAGGAAAAGTTTGGAGAAGTTGGGCCAAGCAACTGATTTTTTGTTGGACAGTGATGACTTGGAGTCATGAGGACATGCCTCAGATCAAGTGTGGGGGAGATGTTGAGGCTAATTTTTGTCTATTATTCCTCACCTTATTTGCCTCTTTAGCCCCATTTTTGACACATATATACTTCCTTTTTCCTCTCTTTATCCCTAATATGGCCAAACTTCCATCAATCCTTGTTCAAGGTAAAAGGCAGTACAAGTATAATTGTTTCTAGTATTCTATAGCTAGTTTAGGAATTTTTAGTAACATGCTTATTTTTTAAATTAATATTATGGGTAGAATGATGAATTTATTGCAGAACCTGTTTGATTAGATATTTGACTTGGAGGAAAACTATGTTCGTTCAACCATATTTTAGTTGATAGGCCAGCATGCCTCAAGATAGAAGCTCCAGCTCAGGAAATTCGATGATCCTTCAAGTACTTCGGTAAATTCAAAGATGGGTGAAGGACTAGTTGGCCACTCTACGTATAATGGAGTTCAGTTAACAAGAATTAGCAAAATTTTTCCTATAGTAGCATGTGGTTTTTAATAAGGAACTGACAGTGTAAATTTAGGACAGATTAATGTTGATTTCGTGGATTACCATATCTATGGTTTCCAATGTCCTACTTTGTAACATAATTGCTACTAATTATGTAAGTAAGTATGCCTATAAAGGTAGAGACATCTGGTTTGATTAGGGGGTTAATGTGTTTCCGTTTTCAGCTATCAATACTAAGCTACAATTTCCTGTTCTGTTGGTGAAAACCGAATTGCAAATACTTTGATGCATTCCTGATTTGCCGTGGATTGTTGTGGATTTGATGAAACTCTGAGATAATTTGTTGTAGGTATAATTTAGTATTGTAATCAATGCTTTCCCAGGGGTGGCAAGGGCCCACCACAACTGGTTCAGCCTCGTAGACATAGCTAGAGGTAATTCGTAGACATCGTTTGATTTAAATTACTAATTGCAGAGTTCATTGTCTTTGAAAATCAATTTTTTGTCTTGGCTTGATTCATGTGATGTAGTTCATAAGTATCGTTTGATTTAAATTCCAAATTGCAGAGTTAATTGACTTTGAAAATCGATTTTGTGTCTTGGCTTGATTCATGTGCTGTAGTTCATAAGTATCATTTGATTTAAATTCCAGATTGTAGAGCTAGTTGTTTTTTTTCGAAAATTGATCTTGAGACTTGGTTTGATTCGTGTTGCTGTAGTGCATAAGTATTGATTTAAATTCTCAATTGCATAGTTAGTGTTTGTACAAATTGATCTCAACATTCGATGTATGTTGCCATAGAGGAGTGATTTCATATCTCCAAGATCGGGTTGGGAATGTCATTGTAGTTGTAACCATGTCTAATCCCTCCCATATGAATTGTGTTCCACCCTTCACCTGATATGCATTTTTATGAATTGAGCCTTGCTTAGAAACAGAGTTTGAGTAAATATCCCATCAGCCTCTAGATAAATGGATTTTTGTGTGAACAGGCAGAGCCTAGTTTGTATACATTTAAATTCGATCTTTTGATGAATAGCTAGGGTTGAAACATGTATGGATAGATCGACTTTAGTAAAGAGAGCATAGATTAGATTGCAAATAGATTTAATAGTTGTTTCTTCTGTGTGTTGTCATGTGCATTAAGTAATATGCATGTCTGCGTAGCTTAGATTGATGACCACAGTTCAATTGTTATAACAGATGTATGTCATTGTGGAGTAAATGATTTTGTTTGAATTATTTGCACCTGGTTTGAAGAAGCAGAGTTTTTATTTGCATTTTAGTTTTGGCTTATTATTGCTTAAGACCATCATAGGAGTGTGAAGTTAGACACATTAGAGAGTGACAAAGATACGTTCTTTTGGGGTCTTAGATAACAAAACACTAGGAGACCAGTGTGTTGATTAGGTAGAAGAGAGTAGATGATTCATAGAGTAATTTTGAGTGAAAGGTTTTCTTCATTTCTCTGGCATGATTAAACATATGTCTCCAAGTTTTTCTTTTCCTTGCATGAGATTAGGGTTTGAAGTAGGAAGTCAATTACAAATATTGATTGTAGCATTTGGTTCAAGTTGAATTAGCAAAATTTCTTGGAGTGAGTGTGTATTCCCTTAAGGATAGAGTTTTAACCAGCATTCCTCTTTGGATTGATGTTTGAAATGGTGTGTTAGGGTTCATAGCTTGGTGTAGGTTTCAAAATTACAATCTACAAGACTAATAGTGATGAAATGATTAAATCCTTGCAACTTGGTTCAAAAGTAACTATTCATTAAGGATTGAAAAATTCTTGCAAGTTCCAAAGAATGATTAGATGATTTCCAATGATAATGCATGTGAGCTGGCCAACTATGAATCTCAAGAATTGAATCCATTTCTGTCTCTGTTTCTATGTCTAAATGTAGCATGTGTTGATTGAGTTGGTAGCATTATATTATTGCAGAAACCAGAGTGTAGAATACTGTAGAAATTGCGTAAATTTTCCAAAAGTGTAGTTGGTAGTTTGATAAAAGACAACTGAGATTAAAACTGATCTCTAGAGTACAGTGTGCACTTTGATAGTTTGAGTCTACTGGCATGAAGTTTTGTCATCATATTTAATTAGGGATACCTTTAGTACTTGCAAGCTCACCGTGTGAGTATGGAATAAACTTATAGGTTTACTCAGATTAGATAATTCCTTTTAAGTGTGACGTCCAAAGATCAGAATTAGGGTTTGTGAGATTTTCTGCAAACAATGAGTTATTGAATTAAAGTTGTTGTTGATTGGTAATGGTTTTTATTTTAGACATAATGTTGAGATAGATTGAATAAGGGTTTCCAGTGTTCAGAATAGAGCTTGCTGATTGTTCTTGTTTTATGATGAGATGAATTGATTTCTTTCTGAAAGTGTGTGTTTGTGTGTGCCTCAATTCGTAAATCAAATATCATAAGGAATCATATAAAATTCAACTCTAAAAGCTAAACCTTGAGAGCACAATACAGCTTGTGTTTATGAGTTCGGATTGATATACAAATATTGGTGAATTAATTCGATAGTTATTTCACTCAATAGTTAGGTTAAGGTTAAGGTTAAGGTTAAGGGTCAGCTTAAGGTTAAGGCTAGGATTAGGGTTAGGGTAAGTTTAAGGTTAAGGTTAGGTTAGGTTAAGGTTAGGGTAAGGTTAAAATTAAATTTAATGTTAAGGTTAAGGGTAAGTTTAACGTAAGGTTAAGGTTAGGTTAGGGTTAAGGTTAAGGTTAACGTTAAGGGTAAGGTTAAGGTTAAGGGTAAGGTTAAGGTAAGGTTAAGGTCAGGTTAAGGCTAGGTTAGGTTAACGTTAACGTTAAGGTTAAGCTAAGGTTAAGCTAAGGTTAAGATTAGGTTAGGTTAAGGCTAGGTTAATCTTAATGTTAAGGTTAAGGGTTGTTAGTTGATGTTAAGGTTAAGGTTTAAGGTTAGGTTAAGGTTAAGGTTAGTGTTAAACTTAGGTTAGGTAATGTTAGGGTTAAGGTTAAGGTTAAGGTTAAGGTTAACATTGAGGTTAGGGTTAGGTTATGGTTAAGGTTAAGGTTAACATAGACGTTAGGGTTAGGTTATGGTTAAGATTAGGGTAACGTTAATGTTAAGGTTAAGGGTTTAGTTAGGTTATGGTTAAGGTTAAGGTTAAGGATAATGTTAAGGTTAAGGTTAACACTGAGGTTGGGGTTAAGGATAAGGTTAAGGTTAAGGTTAAAAGTTAAGGTTGTGTTATTTTAGTTAATGTTAAGGTTAGGTTAATGTCAAGGTTAGTGTTATAGGTAAATTTGGGCACCATTCCCAATAACCTGGTTAACTAGGCATCATCTCCAGGACCGATGATCAAGGTTCTATCATTCCCTATCATTTCAGTTGCTACATGCCCTAAGACAGGAAAAAACATAAATCAAACAAGACTTTTATCAAGCAAGGGTTTCCATGGTTTGAAGCTTATTATTTAACATATGAGAGCTCACCAACGCAGGCTCTAAGGGGCCTAAATGTGTTGAATATGCAGGTAGCCCCATTCAAGGCTGCGCTACAAAGAACTTCCTGACATTCAAAGGTGCGTTGGTCACATTGGGAGCGAAATTCTCATTGTTACGGAATCTCCACTGGGCCATTGTCTTCTAGAAGGGTTCACATGTGTCAAGCATCGGATCCAAGTGTCCATTTGACATCTACATGAATGGAAACATGTCTTTCCTATTTTTGGAATGCTATTAATTTCAAAACAACCTACATTTCATCTATACATTGAACACAGATCTAAGTGTTTGAGAGGAAGAATTTGAGTAGAGAAATGTTGGAGAATTTTCAATTGAGAGTTTGATTTGTGGAGCTGCTGCTAGAGAGATTTATGTTGTGATGAGACTTGGGAACTCTGATGTAAGGTCACTTCAAATCAGTCATTAGGTTGTAACCTCTCCTTCTATCATCAATAAAGAGTACTTTTTTTTCCCTACATGCATCTATGTTAACTTTGATTTTCTATGTTCTAAGATCTTGGATGATGAATGTAGTTTATGCTTAACTGATTTAGCTAACTAGCTTGAATAGATATCTATATTATTACATCTTCGACTGTTTCAGTGTTATTTCTTGCAGGAAGCATTCAGCTAACAAAACCGCTTGAATTTGAAGTTGTAGCAGAAGCGACAGAAAGGAGCCTTTTGGAAGCGACTAAAACAAGTAGGCATCCAATCCTCTTTGTGTATTTTTTTTGAGTTAGGAGAAATGGTATTATAGTCTTTCACCTGTTGTTCTAGACTAACACCTGTCTAGGGAAGTATAATTTATCCGTAGATTATAATTCTGGCCCAACAAACTAGGGACTTCGCTCGAGAGAATTTCTCTTATTTTTAGGTGTTTTAGTCTCTGATTTGCTTTGTAAATCCACCCAGTAGTTGTTACACATAAATATTAGACATTTTTAGAGCTTAATTTGGAAAGACAGTGAGCCAAACAGTAGTATTTTTCCTTGCCTACTGTGCCCAACGCACCCTTAGTCAGGGCACAGTGCTTTGCAGAGCACTGTCTCCCTTCCAAGCCTGTGTTGCAGAGCACTGTCTCCCCTTGGAGACTACGTTGGCTCATAAAAGGGACCAAATTCCCTTGAAATTGACTTTTCATTTTGATTCAGTTATTTTTGTTGCTGTGTTTTGAAAATTTTGATGCTCAATTGACCAGTGACTCTATATACTTCTTCCTCCTTTGGCTGAAAATTTGTTCAATGTTTTTTTAGAAAAGTTTTTCTTTATCATTGAAAAGTTGATTTCAAAGTATTTTTATGGTCAAATTAAGAATCCTTTGCTTTCGAAATAGGAAATTGTTGTAAAATATTCATTTCCTTGATAGGAGAAATTGTTGTTGAAATCCTCGTTTTTCCTTCAAAAGAGAAATTGTTGTTTGTATTCTTTGTTACTTGAAAGTAAAAATAATTTTGATTATTGATCTATTGCACCTAGTTTCTTTTCTTCATTCATAACATTAAGGAAACTGAAAAAGAAAAACTTGCATTTGCAAGTAGGATTGTGTGTTTTTTTTTGCAAAAGGAACATTAGGAAATCTGCATTTAGTTTGTGATTCATTGATTTTGTTTTTGTTCATTGATTTGTTTTCTCACAAATTATTTTCTCTTTTCCTAACAAACTAGCATTCTCTTCCCTTAGTAGCTAGGTTCTTCATTGAAAAATATGAAAGTGAAAGTTTTTTTGTCATTCTTAGCTTGCATTTCAGGAATTTCATATACATCATAGTGGTGAACCTGAAAGGCAAATTGTTAAGTAAGATCAACATAAAATAAATCTCAATTTATTTAATGTTACACAACATTTTTTCACCATCCCTGTTGTTATCACTCAGATTTTCCTTAAAGTTGTAGGGAAAAGGAAAGAGGTCCGAGGTAACCACAAACCAAATTTTAGGTACAGAATCTAGCCAATCTGTACCCAGAGAGGGCTCTCTCTGTAAGATTTAGATTTGTTTTGAAAGATATTAGGCTAGTTATGAAAGTCCGTGGATTTTGATTGAGTTTGGGTGATGAGATTCTATAGCAGAGGGTAAGACTGAGTAATTTATACCATTGGGCTAATGGATTCAAAGAAATATGGCTTAACTTGATTAAGTTTCTTAACAAGAGATGGTTTCACAGGGCAAGGTAAACAAATAAGGAACAATTATAGACCTAAAATGAATGGAATGGACTCGAAATGGGTGAAGGGCAACTAAGAATCCTTCAACATATTCGAAAGAGGGAACTTGACTGACTGTTGACAAAGAGAAATTAAGAATTCTTTATCAAATAACCAAAATGAATAAACTAGAAAACATGAGCAATTAAGAATTCACTGTTTAAAATAGTTTAGAAGAAAACATTAGGAACAACAACGATTGAAAACAGATTGCACTTAAGCACTTTCTGAATTATTCCTTTTCTTTTATCATTCAGATATGAAACATAGATGGTATCATAAACAAGTATAAAACTTTAAAACAAAAGAGATAGAAGACTTATTGATCCATTTTCTGACTCAAGAATCCCGTGAAAAGTCCTTTGCATCAATTCTTTATCCAGCTAGCAATGTGAAATTCGTCCAACAACACTTTATTCCAAAATAAATAGTATTACAGCAAAGTCTAAGAATCCACCCCTCAATACTCCAATTGAGGGAGTATTTGTACAAAAAATTATAAAAAATATCACATAACAAATTGAGATATAATCTAGGATGACTCATGAGTATTTTACAACAAACTAGAGACAGATGGTCTCGTGGATAAGATAAAATATAACCGATGTTGTGCTATTCCATTTTTAAATGAATGTGCTAGAGGCAGGCCCTATGATTTGGCTTGTTGCTGTCCTCTTTAGTAACTCTGTGTTGGTTTCTCTGTTTTACTGATACTCTTTATATGTACTGATACACTTTGACCTCTATTTATCCTTTTATCCTTCTTATCATGACTTAATGTAGTAAATAATCAAAAATTCATGTAAGAATAATTTTTACAAAAGTTCTAACATTTCTTCCCACCATTGAGCTTCCGGTATTCTGGTTATTTGAAGCTTCCTCAGAGTTTCATCAGTCTCTGTATATCTAAAGAAAGTAGGCTGAATTGGGAATAAGTGCTTCATCTCATACTCGAGATAAAACAAATTTTCCAATCTGTCATGAAGAATTTTGCCTGTAGGCAATGCTGTTGCTGCTGATGAACTAGTTGATGAACTGGCCTGATTGTCAGCGTGCTTGTTCAATTTCTTAATATAACTTTGAAGGCTCATTAGTTTATCATCTGAAACTAAAGGACTTGGAAATCCCTTATTCAACAAAATATCCAATCTTTTTGTAAAGGCATTGATTTCTTCCTGCATATTAGAGCATCTTCTTTCTAGATTCTGCATCAAAGTTATTTTAGTAAAAACTCTTTTTATCTCCAAAATTGTTCTTGTTCTGTCTTGGATGTCGAGTTCTTCAAGTTGATATCTATTCTTACTGTTCAAAAAGTGTATAAGTTCATTGGCTTCTTTAGGCATGTTCCCTAATTCTTCTCTTTCTTTTAGAATTTCTTCCAGAGCCAATTTAACTAAATCATTCTGCTCATACATTATTTGAATTGACGTCTAGACATCATTTATTCACTGAATGATATTGGTCCAAAGAATTTATTTTATTTCCTTCAAAGGCTTCTCCAATGTGAGATCCTTCTCCAATGCTTTGACCAATTTTTCTAATATGTTGACCTCTCTTGTTTTTTCCGCAACACTTATCTTTGAGAGATCATATTTTTGTTCTAAAGTGATGAATTGTACCTTTGTTCTCTGTAGCTTTGTCACTTGGAGTTTCAATTCCTCCATTGATTTTATTAATTCTTCAGTGCTTAAATTGGAAGTATTGCCCTGTAATAATTCTGCTGACTGACCTATTGTTGTTGTACCTGTAATTTTTTTTGCTGTAGATGTTGTAATGTTTTCCTGCTTGTCCTTTAATTCCTTTTCAAGTTCTTTTTCAGTCTCATTTAGTTTCAAAAGAAAATCCATCAATTCTTCTTCAAATTTTTGCTTTAAGATTTCTACAGTTTGTGGATGCCTTGAAGATGGCAACTTCAGTCGTTTCCTTAAGGCTGCAATATCATCATCTTTTTTCTTAATCAAGGCTTCTATACCTTCGACATCTTTGGGATTATGACCCAATCCAATAATGATTTCCTCCAAAGTCTTTATTCTGTTGTCCTTAGCCAAGGAAGAGGTTTTTTCAAGATGCAATTGAGCATTAGTATTCTCCAGAGAATCCTGTAATTTTTGGGTCATCATTGATTTATTAGTCAAAGTAGAATAAATCATTTCACATATTTTTTTATGCAGCTCAATCTGATCCAAAGGATGAATATCCTTTTCTATGACTTCAAAATTGGTTCTGATATAATCTGCAGTTGTTTGAGGCTATTGCACTTTGGGTTTGAAGTGACTCATTACCATTTTACCCTGTTGGATGTCATAGGCTGACATCAATATTTGTTGATTTTTAGGAGCCATCTTCAAATATTGATTATAGACTTGAAGTCTTAATGGATCATTTCTAGCCTTTATATTTATAAATTTCCTTTTAATATCCCAGGCATCTTTCACTGGTGTTTTGAAAGAAGATACTTCTGCACTTTTCTACCTTGGTAGCTCTTTTCTCTGTGAATTAGTGGATGCTCCACTGATTGTACATGTTTGCTGACTACCTAATTCTTCTCTCCTCTGATTATCAGGTATTTCTTGAACAGATTCTACTTCTGAAAGATGATTTAATTTTTGTCTTTTAACATCAGGTTGTTCTGAAGATCCACTGATAGGGGTAGTTGTTTCTACATCTCTCTTCCTAACTTTTTCTTCATTGAGAGGAGTTTGCAAAACTGAAATTTCTTCCACATTAATCTAAGTAGGAGAAGTCTATATTTTGCCTTGTTCCTTAGAAGTTTCAGGTTGTTCTGTCATTGTGAATTTATCTGTAACTTGTATATCAGCCTCCTTTTCTTTCCCTTTAGATGCTACTGTGGCTGATGCACTGATTTCCTGTAAATTTTGCTGAGAGGTTCCAGCAGAAGAAGGACCAATTCCTAGTGTTTGCACCTGTCCAAAAGAATCCAGGTCAAGCATTTTCTCAAGATCTTTCATAACATTTTCAACACTGACCTATTCACTATCTTGTTCTATCAACGTCCCTTACATCCATTCATTCATATTGGAATATTGTTCAATTTATGGAATTCTATGATGAAGGTATGGTGAATTTTTTTTTTTCATCCTCCTATCACAAATAAAACTGTTTGGGTCATAAGGTACCCAGTAGAAACTTTTTTGCAATTTGAGATAGTCTTCTAAGATTCTTTCAGCTTATTTTCCTGCATCCCTAGAATTACAGACAAAGGACCTAATTGACTCTTAATTCTGAGCTGACCTTTTTTCTTGGCATTGCAAAAATGGACTATGTCTGAATTGATCATCTGTCTGAAATATTCTAAGGCAAAGAGCCTCATTGGGACATATTTTGGTAACTTGAAAGGACATAGCTCGCACCCATATATTCTAATTTCTATATGATTCCGGTATAGGTACCAATCACCTATCCTGTATTGCTTTGAGAGTTGGATAATTTTCTTGATGTCACTATTGACCCTAGGAGGGGAGACTCCTGTTAATAAGGTAGTTGCAGGGTGCACAAATAGGTCAATGAACTCATTATAAGGATAAGGAGAATCAGAGGAATTATGAGTGATTGCAGACCAAAATATTACAGACCTAGGATTTCCTTTGGCATCAAGTTTCATGACATGGAAAGGGAAACTCTCTGATTGATAGTAAAGCATGAGATGGTATATAACAGAGGAATATTTGAACACTCTTTCATTTTCCAATCTCATGAACTGATCATGGATTTTATCAGCAATGTAGGAATAAAAATCATATTTGACAACATGGGGCTGTCCAGGGGTAAAAATTGACAACAATACTAGGGTTAATTGATCAACATATTCACTAGTATTGAAACCCATTATAGAAGATATCATATTCAAAATGAGTCTGCCCACATCAGTGAAAAAGGTATATCCATAAGGGGGAGGGCCTTTGGGCTGATGTTCTGGCAACATGAAAGTTTGGCAGAGGTGATTTAACTCTTATTGGGATAAATTGGTTGATTTCTCAAGTAAGTCTCCCATGGAAAGGGGAGTCAGGGCTTGACCTGGCTGAAACTGTAACATTTCATTGATAGACTGAGTAGTTATTGGGAAAAGGATGGTTTGACTCGGGGACATGATTGCTCGTTGATTGGGATCATAATTGGCATGGGAGTAATATATTATTTCAGGAAAAATGTGGACTGAGGGTAGAAGATACATTGGAAGATTGGATTCCCATAGTCCAAAAATGTCATAGCCGTTTATGTAGCTACTTCTGCAGTGGCAAAAAATTCGTTGAGGATTTTCACTGAGGACGAGGTTTTTAATTTGGAAATCCCTATCTGCTAGAGGCAAATAGTCTAAATCTCTATGAGGGGCATTCAGGGGTGCGACATTCAAAGCCATGGGAATTTCCATTTCTGGTTCTTGTGGATTCAGAAATGAATTCAGGTTTTGATGGAAAAAAAGGCACAATGACAGGTTTAGGAATACAATTGCAATTTTGGAAATTGAGGAACGAAATAAAGACCAATATTGAACCCTATTTCAGTTTTTTCGTTTGGAAATAAAACAAAAACCAGGATTTTGTAGAGTTCAATGGGAATTTGGGTAAATACCTGTTTTCTGGGAAATAAACACTGACGAAAACAGGTGTTGGCTATGGCAGATGAATTCTGGATTGCTCAACTGCAATTTTCCTCAGCAAGGTGACAGTTAACAATCGTCAACAGTTGATTTTGAAATTCATTGCATGGGACACTGGTCACTGCACGGGATAGTGAAAATGACGGGGTTTTATTTGTTTTATTTGAAAATTCAAAGGTTGGTGGGGTTTTTTTATTTTTTAAGTGGATGATTTCAGCAAGTACGGTTTTTTTGTCATGGGAGGCAAGTGGTAAGTGGTATTCATTGCACAGCTTTTGGGGACGGGCAGTTTTAAGCAGAGGGCAAGCGATTCCATACAATATATGACACATGGTGCGGCACTGTTCATAAAACCACTTAGCCATCGTGCGTTATCATTCGAACGTGGAGGCGCAGCGATATGGATGATAATTGTAGATCGTGGATTGGTTGATCGAACGGTCGTCGGGAAAGGGAGATGACGGAGAGATAAAGAGCGGGCCCAATGCAATCAAACATAATTTAACCACATCGGGGGCGATTTTATTGGTGGAGTAGGTTATTAATTAACCATGAGGGTTAATTAATCCCTTTTTATATGGTGGGGTGTTGGGTTTTTAATTAATCAGAAATTCAATCAATTAATCACAATTAATATAATTATATGGTTATTTTCAACCAAAGGGGCGGGATAATAATAATTTGGAGTTTTATTATTGAATTAACACGGGGATGGGTGGATTTTCATAGGGATTTAAATAATAAATTTAGAAATTAATATGTAAAATAAATGGAAGTGCTAAGTGTAAAAACATCAAGGTAATGTATTTAACTTATGCTTTAAAAAGGGTTTTTATGAGATACTGCACAATTTTCCTAAGTAAAATAGGATTTTACTTAGGAAAATATTTTTAGAATTAAATGAATGACATTATCAATGGTTTTAAGTACTTAGGATTTTCCAATTATTG
The DNA here is from genome assembly GCA_034641835.2 of Pinus albicaulis. Lineage (NCBI taxonomy): Eukaryota > Viridiplantae > Streptophyta > Pinopsida > Pinales > Pinaceae > Pinus > Pinus albicaulis. The sequence goes on from CM076570.1 coordinate 542,137,479, forward strand.
GGTTGAGGGTCCGGTCCCTCCAAAAGTCAAGGAAATGCCTTGAGCCCCTCTAATTTTCAAATGCCTTAGTACTTAGGGGACATTAGTGAAATTTTTAGGGAAAATGAGAAGGGAAGTTAATAATTTTTCTTTGCTTTGCTTGAAATTCTTCCAGTGTAGTGTCTGCCTTTGCACTTGTGATGAAAGTAAAGATTAAACACATCTATAGTCATTATCCATCACATGTAATTCTGCAACACTGTCTACCTATCCTACCTAATTTAACCAACCATTTTTCTTCTTTATTAGGGTGCACTTAGACTAGCAAACCATTATCACACTTTTTATTTTACATGTGGAAATATATCTAATTCTAACCTTATTACATCCAAGGGCTCTGATTAAACTGTTGAGCTCCTTTTATTTACTCTACCTATCTACTTATCTACCAAGATTAAATAGTTTGGTCAGATTTTATTCTCTATCTCTAAAACATAAAATTGAAAAATGAAATAGCCAAGCTTAAATTGTTTGACTGTTCATAAATTGTGGCATAAGATACAAGTTGCACACAATTTTTTTATTTACATAAGAGCAAAAAATAGTGGCATTTAGACTTGCACACTTTCCTTGGCCTTTCTTTTGGTGGGGTTCATTTTCTTTTACTTTTTTGGCCATTTTATTTTTTTACCCTTTGATTTTTCTTTTAGGGTATACCCTCTTTACATTTTTTGAGATTTTTTGATTTTTTGACAATATGGAAAACCTTTGTAACAAGAAAAGGTATGAACATATTACATAGCTCATCAAGTCAATCATGATATATGACACCTATTGGTATAGGAGTCTAACACCTGTAATCCCCTGTCCCGCACATTGGAGGGCTTTTCCTGTGACCTGTGAGCAGTGACATAACCTGAAACCACTTTCATGGCATCCTATTGCATAAGTAAAAACATTATTTTGAAGAAATTTTCCTCTGAAAAACCCTAAAAACAAATCTTTTAGCCTTGGCGCAACTAGCCAATTTAGCCCTCGCGCCAATGGGGGAAATACACCATAGAGGGTGCACCAACTGGCGCTCTGTCCCTGTGTCTCACTCGCATCAAGATTAATAAGGGATGTTTTTTAAAAATAAATGGCAGAATTTTGATTCCAATAAACTGCTGAATGAGTCACCAAAAGGATTTGGCTGGTGTTGTCAACACTAGAGACAACCTTGAGTTGTGAAATACTAGTGCCTAGGACATCTTATACAGCAAGGAGCATATGATATAATATGGGAAGTTATCAGAAAAAGGCTCTCATGCTATCTCTATAAACAGGAAGGTTAATTTGAATGGGACCAAGACTTTCAGAAGCTTGACATGGGGAAATCAATACTACAGAGGCAAGGTGTAAAACTTTAATACAAGTGTATCAGACAATTCAAAGGCAGCTTACTGCAAATAGGGTTGGGTTCTAAAATACCTCATAGAGATGAATAATCAGAAGGTGTTTACTATGTATGAAAGATTAAGATAATACTGACTGTCATTGAGATGATATCCAGAAACAAATATCAACATGTAATGGGCTTACAAAATTAAGAATCCATATATGACAATAGCATTTTAAAAATAACACCCCATAGAAGCTAATATAGCAGAAGCATGGCTAGAGTGGAAAATGAAATAGTATATCATGCCTGAGCCATATTTAAAGTGCTTGACAGGTTCTAGCATGAGTATCAATTAGGATAAATTCATACCAAAAACCAATGAGCCACTCGCATTCTAGAACATGATACAAGCGAAATGGATGAAAACGAGATGAATAATTAAACTATCACATATAAGGGAGAGTTACAAAATGTGAAAAACAAAGACTAGAATCCTCATTAAAGATAGAACTCCTTCTCATTGAGACCCAACGGGCTCTTCACATCCATATTAAAGCTTTAACAAAATGCATACAAAATTCTCTCATAGCATATTTTTCTGAAATCCTAGAACCTTTTACAATCTGTTCTTGGGGATTCTTATAGGAGAAAAACGAGTAACAGGAGTGGATGATGTACATTAAATTGATTCATTAAGACAGCATAGAGGAATTTTCCATGCCCATACTGCTTAATGGCACTGCATTGCTGTATTTACTTTATAGTATGGCTGAGGGGTCTTTGTCAGGTTGATATTAGACCTCTGATGTTGCTTTGGAGTCCTTTCTAGATGTAAAGCTCTCTACTCTACCTTTTGGAATTAATGGCATGGATATAAGGTCTGCGAGTCTCCATACTCCATAACTGCTTGTTCTGACAGTCTTTTAAGAAGCTTCTGTCAGTCTAATTAACCGTTTCTAGGCTCAAGGAGACATGGAGACTTTAGCGGGAAGGTGTACTGTCTGGGGAAAAATGTCCTGCTGATATTAAACATAGATATGGCTGTTTTATGTGCGTTTTTGTCTTCCAACTGCGTCCTTTCCTTTAGAATAAGGATTAAAGTGTTTAATATTCAATTTCAGGCTTTAATCAAACTTTAAATATCTGCTACTGTTACACTGGCTGCGGCTGTCATGGCCTCTCTGTGATCTCTACACAATAAAATAAACATGTCATAAAACCCGCGGCGGTGGTGGAGAAAGGCTGCGGAGGCATGTGGATGAGTGACGGAAATGGTGGATGCAATGGAAGTGGTGGAGATACGACCTTTTAATGATAACATTAAGGTTTTGAACCTTTTAATCGTGATACAAAGGGGAATGCTCGAAAACATATGAAATGGATGAGGGACTGGTGAGACCCGACTAAGGCAGGGGGTGATTTGATATGAGCCGTCAGATCTTAGGAGGAGATCAACAGTTGAGAAGACGTGATGAAATTATACAGTCGTGCGATGAAAAAATATTCATGGAAGGTAAGTTAAGATACAGACCGTTAGATCAAAAGAAATGAATGGTTGTGACTGGATCGGTGGCTCGCAATCGGGGTGGAACGGAGGGGACACCTTTAAGAACTTGCGATTGGCGACGTGCGATTGAGCGCCAACCGTCGTATCGGAAAAGGGGATCAATGGTGAAGATTCAATCGGCGGGGAGAGGGACAGGGACAAAGGAGCGGAGCAGGATAAATATGAATCGTCGAATCCGAACGGATAGACGGCCAAGATTGGCTCGAGGAGTCGCAATCGGGAGAAACCATGGCGGCACATAAAAATTCTTGCGATTGCGATTACAGTGGTGGTGCAATGGCCATATGATCCAACAGTGAATCAACGGTGGAGATGAGCATTGGGGGTTTTACATAGGAGAGAGGCGGGGCACGATAGGACTTGCGCGGACCATCAAATCTGTATAGATCGATGGCGGGTATTACACCCGCACTCCATAGAACATAACTCCATTGCATCGAAGCCTTTTCAGTTTAGAAAGGGTTGCGCCCACATTGATCGCTCTGATTGCGATAAGTGCTCGGGGCTTAAGCGCATGGTCTCGAGTGCAGGGCATATGTGGGGAAGTGGTTAAGGGGCTAGCTGAAAGGGGCTAAAGCCTGTTATGTCAAATGGATGATTTTAAGCCGAAAAGAGGGATTTTTAAGGCTTAAAAGGGGTTTCTATAGAAGGAATAAAGAGTGTTTAAGACCGAATAAAGGTATTATAAGGCTTAAAAGGGGAGTTAGGGTGATTTTAAGGGGTTAATGAGGAATTAAGGGAGGGAAAAAAGGTGAAGAAACAGAGGTTAAGTGGGGATGAAATAAGAGGGAAAAGGCCTTTTTGGGCATTCTTCACACAAACAGAGAGGATTTTAAACTGGAAATAGCGGTGAGGATTTATCAAAGGACAAGGGCACAAGGAGGCTTCGAGGATGATGTGTTTTCAGAGGAAATGCATTCCTTGAAGGCTCAAAAACAATTTAGCCCCCTGTTTGGACATGTGCTTAGTTATTCAGCCACGTGACTTAGCTTAGCATCGTTTCTCTCCAGCCATTATTTAAACTTTTCACCACGAGTCATGACATTCGATACTTGGCTACTCAAGGTTATCTTTAAAAATGACTAATGTTAACCATATGATCAAAATTGGCTCCACATGGGGACGAAACGTTCATCCTTGGGCATGTCGAGAACTTCACAGACCACGTATTAATATTTTGTGTGGACACCACTCTTCAGAACTTTTTATTTTTATGTTCATGATTCATCACGACACACACATCATTCAAACAAAGATCAAAACATAAAACTAATGTACAGTATAATACATCAGGCTCTCTCGGCTTGAATCAGAACTGGAAGTAAGGTTTGAGGAATTGACCATTTACAAGGGCATCGAGCAAGTCTTCCTGTAAATTTTCCAACCTAAAAGTGTTATTTCCCCCTTGTTCCACAATTTTAAAAGGGCCGAACCAGAGTGGGTAGAATTTACTATGTTTCCCCTTTTCAGCTCTTCGAATATCCCATCTATGCACTAAATCCCCAACCTGCAACCTCCTGTCCTTGGCATGCTGATCAAAAAGGTCCTTCATCTTCTCTTGATATTCAGTTAGCCTCTGACTTACCTAGTTTCGTGTTTCTTCTAACTCCACCAGCTGATTGATTCTCCTGGTCACATCATCAGGTTCTTCTTGACTTTATTGCATGAATCGGGCTACTGGTAAGGCTAACTGTACAGGGGATACTGCTTCCCTCCCATATAATAATTCATTTGGGGATTTCCCGGTTGCTCTCTTGCTGGTAATCTTGTTGGACCACAGAGTGAATTTCAATTGGGAATCCCAATTTTTCTGATTTTCGTTGATAGCCTTCTTTAGTGCCATCACCAGGGTTTTATTTGAAGACTATTCTAGGCCATTTCCTTGTGGGTAGTAGGCCATAGAGTGACCTAACACAATGTTATACTGATAGTAGAAACTGGAAAACTTTGCAGACGTAAAGGCCTGTGCATTGTCAGTCACTCTCTTGGCAGGGCAGCCAAATCTGGATATGATATTTTCTTCCATAAATTTCATTACCACAGCATCTGTTGCATTCCTTGTAGGTATATCTTCCACCCACTTCGTGAAATAATCTGTGGCAGTTAATATCCACTTATGCTGACCACTTGATGGAGGATGTATTTCACCGATAAAGTCGATTCCCCATTGCTGGAATGGTTCATCCACATGAACAGGGATCATGGGCAAAGGTGCCAACTTCTATATTTTATCAAATCTTTGGAATTTCTCACAAGTTCTGACCTAGGAAACACATCTCCAAAGAGTTTGGGCTAGAAGAAACCAGCCATCAGGATTTTGTGAGTAGTGGCTCTCCAACTATAATGACCCCCATAGATTCCTTCATGAAATTCGGCCATTATACTCTCAACCTCGCCTTCTGTGAGACACAGAGGCAGGATGCCCAAGGGATCTCACCAGTACAACTGGCCATTGGAAACTATGTACTTCTATGATCTGATCCTTAGCGTTCTGTATTTAGCTTTATCACAGCTAGGAGGGCAGCTGAGTGTTAGAAGATATTCAACTATCTCTTTGTACCACGGGCTGATGAGGTACTTCATATGTGTCTTCTGAGTAGCTATCTCTACTCCCTATTGCTCTTCTTTCTTCTCAGACTCCTCATTTTCTATCATGGATAGATTTATACCCAGAGCCTGACAGTTTGATTCGGACAAGATTTTGGCTAACCCTTGTCCCTTGACCAGTTTGGTAGGATGGATGTCTAGCTCATACTCTTGTATTTTGGAAATCCATTTCCCTCTTTTCCCTTCACTATCTCCTTGGATAAGAATATCTTTTACAGTTTCTGTAGGCACAAATGTAGTGATATGGGACTACAAGACATACATGTGAAATGCCTTGAGAGACTTCACCAGGGCATATGCCTGCTTCTCTAATATATTATATTTCAATTTTGCATCACGGAGCACCTGACTGAAGAAAGCAATGGGCTACTCATACCCCTCTCCATTTTTCTGCAATAAGACTCCTGCCACTATATGAGGTGATGCAAATGAAAAAAATCATGAATGGTTTGGTGTAGTCTGGCCTAGCTAACACCGGGGCTTCAACAAAGGCATTTTTTATTTTAGAAAAGCCCTCTCGTGATTCCTGGGACCATTTCACCTCATTATTCTTCTTAAGCATGTCTGTTATATGTCTAAATATCCCTCCATAGCTAGGGATAAACCTTCTTAGAAAATTAATACGCCCAAGGAACACCTGCACCTCCTTTTTATTTCTTGGAAGAGAAATTCCATTTATGACTTCAACCCTCTTAGGATCAATTTTTACCCCATCTTTGGTTACAATATGTCCCAAAAGCTTACCCTCTTCCAATGCAAATAATGACTTTTGTGGATTGAGGGAGAGGCCATACTTTCTGCATTTCTCAAAAGTTCTATGCAAATGCTCAATGTGCTCTGTATCATCCTTTGAAAACACAGTGATATCATCGAGATAGACCATGACAAAATTATCTTTCTCCCCAACAAAGGCAATGTCCATGGCCCTTTGGAAATTTTCCCCTACATTAATCAACCCGAAAGGCGTCCTCGCATACATAAATGTACCCCATGGCCTGGTGAAAGAAGTATTTTTCTGATATTTTGGAAGTACAGCCACTTGATTGTAACTAGAGAAACCATCCATCTTCGACATCCGAGAAGCTCCAACCACTTTCTGCAGGATGTGATCCATTTTGGGCAGTGGGTAATTATCCTTTAAGGATGCTTGATTCAGATTCCTGAAATCAACACTCAACCTTATTTCTCCATTATTTTTCTGGAAAAGGACTAAATTTTCCACCCACTTAGACTACCTCAATGGCACAATTATTTTGGCCTTTAATAACTTCTTAACTTATTTCTCTATGGAGGGGAGCAGCAGAGGGTTAATCTGTCTAAGCTTCTGCTTGTGCGGCTTCGCATCTCCTTTCAGAGGAATTTTGTGTTGCATGATGCTAATATCAAAATTTTTCAAGTCCTGATAAGACCATGCAAACACATCTTTGTAGTATTGAAACAGTTTCTGGTAGAGCTCTTTATATTCTCCTGGGACTTTCTTGGACAGCCTCACAATTTTGGGTTCAACATCAGTACCAAGATTTAGGTCTTCTACCTGATTTTTTTCTACCACTTTTTTTGGCTGCAGTGGGACGTCGTTCTTGTCAAAAAATATTTCTAGAGGAACCAACCCTTTAGGTATAATGTTTCCCTTCAATTGCAACACTTTATGACCTACCAACTTTTCCTCCCATTTGTTTTCTGAAAGGTATTTAGCTTCTTCTTCTTCACAAACATCTATCTCCATGTTTGAGAATTATTCGATTGTTTCCATAAATATTTTCACTTGCTATTCATCCTCAAACACCTTCCAGTGCTTGATGTTATCTGGGATTGATGGCCGATAATGCACCTCAATTTCATATCTTAAGAGAGGGTTCTGAGGTGGACAGAATGTACTAGCAGCCACTGCAAGGGAATCGGCCATCCTGTTCTGCTCTCTAGGCATAAATTGAATGTTAAATGCCAAGAAAAAATTTTCCACCAGGTCCCACACTTCGTTCCTATAAGCCCTCAACCTAGGATTTTTGGTTTGACACTGATTCTTCACTTGTCTAACCACCAGTTCTGAATCTACCAGAACATTTAAACTATGGATATTCATGCTTCTTACTGTATGTAACCCTAACAGGAGTGCTTCATATTCAGCCACATTATTAGTGGCTTCATATTCTAGCTTGAAAGACAATGGGACCCATTTTCCTGGAGGAGAAATCAATAATACTCCAGCCCCATTACCTTCTCTTGAATTTTATCTGTCAAAATGAAGTGTCCAAACTCCTGCTTCATGGCTCTCTAAGGACTGCTCGGTCTTGATCTAGCAGAAGGATGGTTCATGAGCATAATTTGATCTTCTTCCAACATCAAGCATGAGAAATATCCCTCTTTACTATAGACTAGGGAATTAACTGAGTTGTCAGCTTTGGTAACTGTCTTGAAAAATCTATTTTCCTTGTACAATCTCCTCTCCTGGCCACCAAAAACCAGGATAGTTGCGTAGGTCAAGTCCAACTTGATTGACCCACCAATTTTAGTCCCCCAGGACCTTGACAACAACATGCCGAAGCGAGCTGGGATGTCAGCCACCACGATGTCCATCACCGCACTTTTTGTTGGGATTTGGGCCAAATTGACCACCAAATCCTTGATCATACCTAGGAATTTAACTCTTTTGGAATCAAATGAATAGAGGTCCTTGTATGAATAGGTGATTTGTAATCCTAGTTGTTCCATGACCGACAGTGGCAATAGGTTATGAGAAGCTCCTGAATCTAACATGCAATTATGTAATAGCAGGTCATGAATTACTAAGGACACATAAAATGGGGGAGTAGAGGCATCTAATTCCTCAACATGTGGGCCAAATACAACCATGGGTCTTTCTTCTTGAAGGTTCAGAATGTATGGAATATGTGCTACTTCTGGGGAAGCATAAAGGATGTGAACTGGGACTGATATGCAGGCTACTTCAACAATTCGGTCAAGGGAACTAGGATTTTGAAATTTTCGAGCTCCTTTTGTAAATTGAAGACAGAGGAGGACTTATCTACTAACATCTCTTTTGACTCTTTGATTTGGACAAGGGGTTTGACTTCCTTTGTGACTGACTTGACAACAGGGGGAGTAGCCACTTGTGAAGAGGAAGGAATTTGATCAGTAGACTGCAAAGAATTGTTAAGAGGCCTCTTACCTTTTTCTGTGGTCCTTTGAGCTGTTGTCTCCTTCTGAGCAGATGATTCCCCATGAGGTGTGTATTCCTCCTGATCCTGAGTGCAAGTTATCTTCCTAGAAGATCTGAGGTCATATCTTCTATTAAACTATGCTTGCATGAAATCGAAAAACTGCTTACAATAGTCATCGATCTCTGGGTCCTCTTCGCCTTTAGCCTTCTCTTCTTCTTGTAATGGAATCTTTGTTCTATCACTTCCTTGCAAGGGACATTCTACTTCATCACTATTCGAAAAAGCAAGATATGCATCTTCTTGTTCATAGGTAGTGTCTTTAGTGGGACCATCTACCTGACCTTACAAGTACAGAGGGTGTGGTACTTGATCTTGTTGCTCCTTCCATTCCCTTTAAAGTATCTACAAGGGTGGTTTTCTGTACTGAGGGTTGTAACCCCTGTTTGGGGTGTTTCTGAAATTCTTGGAGGATGAATTATTGGCCTCTAGTTCAATTTTGACCAGCTTACTGGAAATATTCTTAATCATTTTGTTCATTTCCTCAATTATGTCATTAGTTGAGTCTTTATCCTGGCTAGAGGTAGATACCTCCTCTTTTCCCTTTCTTCTAGTATCTTGTTTAGATTTTCCCTTTGATTTACCAGTGGAGGCAAAATTTGCCTCCAACTCTAGTGCATCTATTTGAGCATCATCCAAGGTGGTGGGCTTTCTTTCTCTCAAAGAGAAACCAAATTCTGAGTCAAAAGCGGCTATGAAAACAACTTTAGCAGCGGTTTGATAAGGTTTCATATTAGCAGGAAGGCTCAAATACAATTTGTTAAACGTCTTGATGAACTCTGACACCCCTTCGTTATGTCTTTTCTTGAGTGTGTTAAACTCAGTAAGACAATTTCCATGATCTTTTTCCTCCCCCCATTTTCTGAGAAAAGCATCTTCCATTCCTTCCCAAGTAGTGATGGAACAATCTCCCAATATCTTAAACCACTTTCTGGCTTCGCCATCAAGATATTGCACAAACAATCTTAATATTACATCTACGTGTTCCACATTAAAGTTCTCTGCAAAAGAACAGAAGACCTCAAGATGTTTTTGATCTTCAATCTCATTTTCCCCATCGAATCGAGGTAAGATCTTCAAATAGTCCTCTGGCATATCATTCAACACTTTAGGTAATGCAATATTTTGGTGTGTAAAAGGAGGAGGAGGAGGTGGAAGTGAAGTATGAATGACAATAGGAATGTATTGGACAACAGCTTGAGGTGTTGACGGGAACAATGGGTTGTTAATAGCAGATATTTAGGTGACTTCTTTCACCTCTTCAACTTCAGGAGTAGGGTGAAATGTGTAATATGTGGTATCCCTTGACTCAGTTTTGTCTTTAATTCGAACACCTCCTCGAGGTGGACTATCTGATTAGTAGTTGGTATCTCCCACAGTGGAGTCGGGACCTTGCACTTGGGCAACTTAAGAGGAGGAGGACGGAAAGTATTCTAGAGAGAATTCAGGAATCTCACTATTGAATGATTTTTTTTCCCTTAAACTCCTTCTATGTAGGATCTTCTCTAGGTCAAACACAGAAGGTGTCTTTGGCTGAGACGTATCTGACCTCAGGTGTGGCTTACGAGGAGCCAGGACTGCAAGTAAATTTTTCTGATAAATGAATGTGGATTCGCCAAGGTGAGTGATCTAAAACTCTCAAATCTCCATGCTCACCTATTTGAAGAGTGAATAAGGTTTTGTCGAGGCCCAGGGATTTAACGTTTCTCAACTTCGCTTCCCCGATAACGGCGTCAAAAAGATGTTGTCAACCCTAGAGACAGCATTGAGTTATGAAATACCAGTGCCTAGGACATCTTATACAGCAAGGAGCATATGATATAATATGGGAAGTTATCAGAAAAAGGATCTCATGCTATCTCTGTAAACAGGAAGGTTAATTTTAATGGGACCAAGACTTTCAGAAGCTTGACATAGGGAAAGAAATACTGTAGAGGCAAGGTGTAAAACTTTAATACAAGTGTATCAGAAAATTCAAAGGTAGCTTAGTGTAAAGAAGGCTGGGTTATAAAATACCTCACAGAGATGAATAATCAGAAGGTGTTTACTACGTATGAAAGATTAAGATAATACTAACTATCATTGAGATGATATCCAGAAACAAATATCAACATGTAATGGGCTTACAAAATTAAGAGTCCATACATGACAATATAATTTTAAAAATAACATCCCATAGAAGCTAATATAGCAGAAGCATGGTTGGAGTGGAAAATGAAACAGTATATCACGCCTGAGATATATTTAAAGCACTTGAAAGGTTCTAGCATGAGTATCAATTAGGATAAATTCATACCAAAAACCAGTGAGCCACTTTCATTCTAGAACATGATACAAGCGAAATGGATGAAAACGAGATGAATAATTAAACTATCACATATAGGGGAGAGTTACAAACTGTGAAACACAAAGACTAGAATCCTCATTAAATATAGAACTCCTTCTCATTGAGACCCAACGAGCTCTTCACATTTGTATTAAAGCTTCAAAAAAATGCATACAAAATTCTCTCACAGCATATTTTTCTAAAAATCTGGAACCTTTTACAATCTGTTCTTGGGGATTCTTATAGGAGAAAAACAAGTAACAAGAGTGGATGATGTACATTAAATTGATTTTTTAAGACAGCATGGAGGAAGCGTCCACACCCATACTGCTTAATGGAACTGCATTGCTATATTTACTTTATAGTATGGCTAAGGGGTCTTTGTCAGGTCGATATCTGACCTCTGATGTTTCTTTGGAGTCCTTTCTTGATGTAAAGCTCTTGCTCTGCCTTCTGGAATTAATGGCATGGATATAAGGTCTGTGGGTCTCCATACTCCATAACTGCTGGTTCTGACAGTATTTTAAGAAGCTTCTGTCAGTGTAATTAACTGTTTCTGGGCTTTAGGAGACATGGAGACTTTAGCGGGAAGGTGTACTATCTGGGGAAAAATGTCTCGCTGATATTAAACACAGATATGGTTGTTTCGTGTGCTCTTTAGTCTTCCAACTGTGTCCTTTCCTTTAGAATAAGGATTAAAGCACTTAATCTTCAATTTTGGGGTTTAATCAGCCTTTAAATATCTTCTTTTGTTACACTAGCCACGGTTGTCATGGCCTCTCTGTGATCTCTGCACAATAAAATAAACCTGTCATAAAACTTGGGGTGGTGGTGGAGAAAGGCTGCGGAGGCCTGTGGATGAGCGATGGAAGTGGTGGATGCAATGGAAAGCGGTGGAGATACAAACTTTTAATGAGAACATTATGGTTTTGGGCCTTTGAATTGTGATATAAAGGGGAATGCACGAAAACATATGAAATAGCTGAGGGAATGGTGAGACCCAGCTAAGGCAGAGGGTGATTTGATATGAGCCGTCAGATCTCAGGAGGAGATCAACAGTTGAGAAGACGCGATGAAATTATACAGTCGTGCGATGAACAAATATGGGTGGAAGGCAAGATGCGATACGGACCGTTAGATCAAAATAAATGAACGGTTGTGATTGGATCAGTGGATCGCAATTGGGGGGAGGAACGGAGGGGACACCTTTAAGAACTTACTATTGGTGACGTGCGATTGAGCCAGCCGTCGGATCGCGAAAGGGGATCAATGGTGGAGATTCAATCGGTGAGAAGATGGGTGGGGAAAAAGGAGTGGGGTAGGATAAATCTGAACCATCAAATATGAACAGATAGACGGCTAGGATTGGATCGGGGAGTTGCAATCGGGAGAAACCACGGTGGCACATAAAACTTCTTGTGATTGTGATTGGAGCGGTGGTGCGATGGCCATCCAATCCAACAAAGAATCGACAGTGGAGATGAGCATTGTGGGTTTTACATAGGAGAGAGGCGGGGCACGATAGGACTTGCGTGGACCGTCAGATCTGTATAGATCGACGATGGGTATTACACCCGTGCTCCATAGAACATAACGCCATCACATCGGAGCCTTTTCAGTTTACAAAGGGTTGCACCCAAATTGATCACTCCGATTGCGATAAGCGCCCAGGGCTTAAGTGCTTGGTATCGAGTGCAGGGCATATGTGGGGAAGTGGTTAAGGGGCTGACCGAAAGGGGCTAAATCCTGTTATGTCAAATGGATGATTTTAAGCCGAAAAGAGGGATTTTTAAGGCTTAAAAGGGGTTTTGATAGAAGGAATAAAGAGTGTTTAAGACCGAATAAAGGTATTATAAGGCTTCAAAGGGAAGTTAGGGTGATTTTAAGGGGTTAATGAGGAATTAAGGGAGGGAAAAAAGGTGAAGAAACAGAGGTTAAGTGGGGATGAAATAAGAGGGAAAACGCCTTTTTGGGCATTCTTCATAGAAACGAAGAGGCTTTTAAACTGGAAACAGCAGTGAGGATTTATCAAATGACAAGGGCACAAGGAGACTTCAAGGATGATGTGTTTTTAGAGGAAATGCATTCCTTGAAGGCTCAAAAAAAATTTATCCCCCTGTTTGGTTGTTAAAAAAATTCATAGGGGGCTAACACTCCCCTTTTTGGACATGTGCTTAGTTATTTAGCCATGTGACTTAGCTTAGCATCGTTTCTCTCCAGCCATTATTTAAAATTTTCACCACGAGTCATGACATTTGATACTTGGCTACTTAAGGTTATCTTTAAAAATGCCTAATGCTAACCATATGATCAACTGGTGGTTTGGCTCCAGATTTCCATCTATAGGAAGTGGTTTTCCACCTATCATGGAAGATTCCTTATAGATAGGGTTTATCCCATGATTATAGGGATCCAAAATCCCTTTCCTCCATCTATAAAAGCTTGCCTTCTCCCTTAGCAACCTAGCTAGACTTGTAGGAAGGAAACTATAGCCAGACAGCTATTGAGAGCCAAGCTGAAGAGAGAGAGCTTCGTCTAGATTCCCGATAGGCTTTGTTGAGATGTGCTCTACTGTCAGCCCCGCCGAAGGAAGATCATAGTGTCAGAGTTTGGGTTGTAATATTTCCTTTGTTATTTATAATATATAAGCGACTTTGATTATGGTTCCATTCATGTGTTTATTTATTTATGCAATGAATTATATCCTCTATGACTAATATATGGTTACATGCTTTAGATTTTACATTGTATGTCGTTGTTTCTTTGCATGTGTACAGGTGTTCGCACGTGTCGAGTGAAAGGATCGTTATCTGCCAAGCGAGGGATGGGAAGCATCATCTTTTCTTCAACGACCACTACGTGGGATTTGAGGTAGGCAACTCATCATGATTTTTTTCATTTTGTAACTAGGAACCTATGTCACTGCGTGACTTGATTGTTGCTAGACCTAATCTGGGCTATTAGGGATCACCTCTGTCAGTGGTAAATCCCCTTTGCGGATAGAGGTGATCCCTACTAGCCCAGATCGGGTCTAGCAACAATCAATTCATGCAGTGACGTAGGTTCCTAGTTACAAAACAACAAAAATCATGACGAGTTGCCTACCTAAAATCCCACGCAGTGGTCGTTGAAGAAAATATGACACTTCCCATCCCTCGCTTGGTAGATCACAATCCTTCCGCTCGACACGTCCGAACACCTGCACACATGCAAGGAAACAATAACATACAATGTAAAATCTAAAGCATGTAACCATATATTAGTCAGAGAGGATATAATTCATTGCATAAAGAAATAAACACATGAATGGAACCATAATCAAAGTCGCTTATATATTATAAATAACAAAGGAAATATTACAACCCAAATCTATAACGCTATGATCTTCCTTCGGCGGGGCTGACAGTAGAGAACGTCTCAACAAAGCCTGTCAGGAATCTAGACGAAGCTCTCTCTCTTTGGCTTGGCTCTCAATGAAGAAGGGGATTTGGGATCCCTATAATCATGGGATATGCCCTATCTCTAAGGAAGCTTCCATGATAGGTGGAAAACCACTTCCTATACATGGAGATCCAGAGCCAAACCACCCAACTCCTTTTGGTGACTCGTTCAAGAGTTTGTTGGAGAAAAATTTCGCCATTTATTTAAAAAAAAATCCCTTATTAAGCTTGGCATGAGTGAGACACAGGGAAAAAGTGTTATTTGGCATGCCCTCTATGGTCTATTTCCCCCATTGGTGTGAGGGCTGAACTAGCTAGTCATGCCAAGGCTAAAAGATTTGTTTTTATGGTTTTTCAGAGGAAACTTTCTTCAGGAGAATGTTTTTCCTTATGCAATCGGGTGCCATGAAAGTGGTTTCAGGTTATGTCACTTCTCACAGGTCATGGGAAAATCCCTCCAATGTGCGGGATGGGGGATTGCAGGGATGGTGACAAAATGCTGTGTAACAGATGCCCCCTAAAGCATGAGGTCTGAGAGAGAGGGAGGGGTGAAATGCTTTATGAGAATGTACCCAACTAAAAACACTGTCATCAGAAGACCTGCATACAAGTACAACTGATATCTCAAATACATCATATGAGGTATGGGCGCAGGCATCCATAATAGAGTGTACAATAACTGAGATCCAAGGTATGGACGCAACCATCTAGTAAGAAGGATCAACAAGTAGACTCAGGTATGGTCCCTGCCATCCAGTCAAATGAGTCATGTAACTAATCATGATAATCTAGAAAACACACAACCTAGATTTCATCAGACAAAACCCAGGGTCTTGCGCTCCATCTCGACCCGAGAAGAGTACAAGTCCCAACATGTGAATAAGTGAGCTGAAGTCGAACATGCAAGAAAATCATCTGATTACCAGCCAATAATGAATGTTGTTAATAGAAGTGAGAGAAACCACCAATAATGAGGATGTCCATGAAGGTAATATAGGTACAATCCATGAAATTTGAACAGTGAGCTGGCATAGAACACCCACAAAATCACTCGATCGAAGGCCAATGATGAAAACCTTGCATCAAATGTGAAGAGCCTGTCATTGAGGTATGCAGGCTCCAAGGTACCCAAAAGGAGTCTCTAGATCAGCTTCCTGGATAATAATATGAAGTCGACAGGAATTGACCTTGATCGAAGGTGGGCCATAATGTTTCCCAAATCATCAACGTGAGACAGAGGAACATTGTAATGACCCTTTTTCAGGAACATGCTGCTCCGTTGGGAACATCTTAAGATGTTCCATTTTCCTTCTTCAGTGAGCTATCACAAGTCCATTTCAGATATTAAATTATGGGGCATTTACAGGATATGACTCCTTTTAAATAAGGGAGAAATCCTAAGGCTAGCTGGCCATTCTCAGACTCTGCCTATGGATATGCAATATTCCACCTCGGGAATTTCTACTATAGGGTCCTTGAGGACGCTGTATAAGGAAGATGCTGCATAAATAAGGAAAACCGGCATTGGGATGCCCTATATCAACTCTAAAAAAACTCCCCTGCAAAAAATGAGCTCAAAGAAATAACTCTAGATGGGTTATTCAGATCTCCCCAATCTAGGTCTCTAAAATAATGCTCAATGAGAGAGCTTACAGCAACATAAGAACATAAATAATGAAATCTGCAAATCTGAACATGCCATATGAGGGAAATTATATAGCCATCATGATATTACAATATATCAGCAGAAATATACAAATAATAGTTGAGGACAAGCCACTCAACTTTAAGAACCAACCCTCACTGAATAAGCAATGTAATACAAGAATTGCTGAAACTCCATAAAATGTTGGAGTAGCTGCAACTGTGCTGAGTACATGAAGGTATAGCTACTGAATATGAATGAAATACATATGTGGCTGAATTAATACAATAAATAAGCCCAATAGTAAGTAAATGGGCTGAAATACAAGATTTATGGCCAATCTATGAAGATTGCTAGAAATGCCGGAGAAAACCAAATTGTGACAACAAGGTTGTCACTGCAACTGAACCAAAATAAGAATGAGGCTATGGCTGATATGAAATGTAGATTCCATCTTTTTATCATGTCTCTAATTCAAATTTTTGATCACTTTTTCTGAGAAACATCCTCCTCTGAAGCTCTAGAAACCCCTCTCTCACTGCCTCCTTTGAAATAATGCAGTTCTCCTCATGGACTGCGTAATGGGAGATGATGGAAGTATGGCCTCATGCCACTGATCTGAAATACTGCCCAAGAATCCTCCTTGCAGCTCCTCCAATGAATAGATCCCTCCATCAATAAAGAAAACAAGCTAAGAAGACTCCATGAGTTCCTCTCTAGCTGCACCCAGCTACACAACACCCTCTCTGCTGCAGAAATAATGCTGTAGAATATGAATAAAGATATGGCCAATGCCATATTGAGGAAATTTAGCTCAATCCTCATCCTTCCTTGAGGAAGAGGTAGGGATTCCCGACCGGGAACACCCTAGTGCCCGAGGGCACCATCACCCTACTAAATAGCCCGGGGATGCAAGATTTTGCAGACCCAAGTCTGAAATCTAAAACATAGCATAATGAAAATTGGCTATCATCTCCTCCATAAAAAGTGAGAGAACTCTTCTCCACCATGGTCCCACCAATTAGGGTTTCCACCCTTGCATGAATGTCTTCCCTCCAAAACTGTGCAGCTTCTCTAGGAAGCCTCTTCCTCCTTGGGCAGCGCTGTTGAATTTAGTCAATGGTGACTAATCAAGTGAGATGGATTCCATTCACACCCTTGGTGTTTATTTCAACTGCATTATTCACTCCCCTTTCACATTAGGAGTGTTATTTCTTCATATAAAAGGAGCTAAGGTGTCTCCTTTCCCATTTTATTAACAAAAATAAAATGTGCAACTATAATGTTCCATTTTAGCTTGAGGCTAAAAATTGGGAACATTATAGTCCTCCCCTCCCACATGTTGCTTGCCCTCAAGCAACTACATATACAGAGAAAAAAATATTCTCCCCCTTCTTCTCTTCTGGCCTCCTCATCAATGGTCCCACCACTGCTCAAATATGCTGCAATAAATTTGTCCTCCAATGCTCTCTCCCAAGTATGCAAGCTGACAACAATGCTCCTCATGGTAAGATAGAAGGTGTAGTGGAATCCTTCCTACTGTGCTAAGGCCTCCTTATGGTAGGAGTGATGATGTGCATGGGAAAATTTGGCTCCCAATGATGATCCTCTCATCCACGCAATCATCCAAATAAAATTTGAATCCCCAGTTCCTGCAATGTGTTGGGGCTGAATGGAGAGTTGTGATTGTGTTCTCATGATGGCCCCCTCTCCATTTTAAGTGTTCATGGGGCTGCCTCTATCCTTGGGCTGAAATGATATGGCCTCCAAGAATGGCCCAAGTTACCCCATCAAGAAATCCAGCCATGAAATGGCTCTTCAAATCCTCCAAGTGGTTTCTCCCACAAGAAGGGACAAGTAGTAATGTGGAAATCATGGTTTGCCCATGGTATCTCCTACAAGATAAAGCATATACAATGGGGAGAATCATGCTCCCAATAGGATTTCATACAATACTCTCCAAATAATGCTCCTCATGAGTGTACAAACATCTGGAATGTAAGGAGCAATATGCAATAGAAACAAGATTTCATAAGACAACCGGAGAGTGATTCATAGTTCCACTCATGGAACTTCACATTGCCTCCTTGGCCTCAAAATAAAACTTAGCAAGTTCTAAACTAGCCATTTTTTTTTTGCCACACATCTCCTCATAAGATGAAAACATGAGAATACAAATTGGTGCCAATTCCGCACACTGAGAAACATGTGGCTTCCCCCACAACCATCACATAATTAGCCAAAATCAGGGCTACAAGTAGCTGCAAGTACATCCTCATGAAAAATGCAAGAAGGAACAAGCCTCCTTGATACATCATTCCCCTCAATCAATGAAAAGAATTAAAATAAAAAATATGGCATTATACCTCCTCCATCATGCACTAGAGCTCTTGAGTGAAAATGGCTCAACATGAATGCTCTCCCTCTCCTCCAATGAGTAAGGGAATGGTTGTGCCAACCTCTCCAAAATACATCTGGGCTTTGCATCTATCCATATGCTGATATATATCATGCTAAATGCCCTCCAAGTGAACTCCCCTAACAAGGAAAAGTATGCATCCAAGTGCATAGCTAGGAAGTCCGTATGTGATGCATGCAAAATTTTCTCCTTGAGACTAGAAACTCTAGCCAAGAAGAGTCTGCCATGATGATAGATGCTCATATCATCCACTAAGTGTCCTCCATCTCCATCAAGGCCATCCAAGAATCATGCATGCACGAAGATCTTGGGACCTCTCAAGCAAAATCTGAGTCCTCCAACATGGATCAATCCTCCACATAGACAACACTGATATTCTGCAATGTGATGCTCCATCACGCTGCTGCCTGCTACCTTGACATCCCCTCATGCCAAAGTCATCCTCCAAGGTTGCTGCTCATGCTTAAAGAAATGATGATCTCTAAAAATAAGCCTCCCATGAGACTATCATCTCCAAAGAATCTCTCGATCCTGGGTAATATAAGCATGAGTGGCCTCCCTCTACTCCAAAGCATGAATGAGATCTCCCCAAAAGGAAGTAACCTCTCTCTCACCAAATCCATGGAGCAGTCATCCGCCATCATGAAGGTTCTATCCTCCATCCATACAGCAACTCTGTCTACGTAGTGAAATTGATGAGAATGGGGGGTATTGAAAATGGGAGAGTGTATCCCTCCTCCATGAGCTTGTCCCCAAACTCTCTACGCTGTAATGGACTCCTCTAATGTCTCCAGCCCTCTGGAATCCAATGAGTGGTCAACCAAATAACATGATGCCTCTCATCATCTCTAGATCATGTGACCTCCTAAATGGAAAGCCTCCAAAAAAATGAGACATCAAGATAGGAAGTGGACTGTATATATGATAGGAATGGAATTCCCTCTCTCTACTGTGTAGTGCAATCCTTCTCCCATGTGAAGAAAATCTGAAAATAGATAGGGGTGAATTTCCATCATCCCTTCATGTTTATCCTTCTATTCTTCTTCTTCTTCTTCTAATGGTGCAGCATTGTAGGTTCTTCTGTGCACCTCCTCTCTACCAATATGTGAGTGTATCTCCCCATCAATGAGAGGCCTTGTATCTTGGCCTTTGTTTGAAATAAATATCTCCATACCCTCACAAATGGAAGAGTTACCTTCATACAATGGGGGTCTTGCCTTTTGCCAGCCATTCTCCCGATTTACTTCCCCTCTAGAAAGATGGAATGATCTTTGTTTCATGGTTCCCCTCCATGCATGCAAAGTGTTCAAAGTTTTGTTACACAGAGTTGCATATTGATTTTCATCAATCCCCTTTGCAAAAATCTTTGTGACCTCCACATATGATCTCTAATTTGCATGAAAACATGAAATAGAACTCTGAAATCAATCATCATGAATCATACCTTTGAGTTGCATTGCTGCTCCTCCAAAGGCCTCAACTCTGTCCATCCATCATTCTTGCAGTAGCTATGGGAAATGTACTACGCTATAGATCTACATGTGTGGCTAAATGCTCACACCCTTCATGAAAATATTTAGGTCTTGATCATTCACAAACCCTTTTCAGAAAATTCCTCCAAATTTTCCCTTTCATCAGATCTTCAATAGTGTTCCTAATGGTCTGGAAAAGAAGAAGGGAAACCTCCTCTTCCTTCATTCCTTTTCCTTGTTTCCTTTGTCAATATCCTCTCCTTGTAGAGAAGCTCCTCTTACTGATGGAAATAGATCTTGGGCACAAGCTAAGCCAAGATCATGCTCTGATAACACTATAATGTCCCTTTTTCAGGAAGATGCTGCTCCGTCGGGAACATCTTAAGATGTTCCATTTTCCTTCTTTAGTGAGCTATCACAAGTCCATTTCAGAGATTGAATGATGGGGAATTTATAGGATATGACTCTTTATAAATAAGGGAGAAATCCTGAGCCTAGCTAGCCCTTCTCAGACCGTGCCTATGGATATGAAATATTCCACCTCGGGAATTTCTGCTACAGGGTCCTTAAGGATGCTGTATAAGGAATATGCTACATAAATAAGGAAAACCAGCACTAGGATGCCCTAGATCAACTCTAATACAACTCCCCTGCATAAATTGAGCTCAAAGAAATAACTTTATATGGGTTATTCAGATCTCCCAAATCTAGGACTCTAAAATAATGCTCAATGAGATATCTTACAGCAACATAAGAACATAAATACTGAAATCTACAAATATGACATGAAATATGAGGAAAATTATACAGCCATCATGATATTATAATATATCAGTAGAAATATACAAAGAATAGTCGAGGACAAGCCACTCAACTTTAAGAACCAACCCTCACTGAATAAGCAATGTAATACAAGAATTGTTGAAACTCCATAAAATGCCGGAGTAGCTGCAACTGTGTTGAGTACATGAAGGTATAGCTGCTAAATATGAATGAAATACATATGTGGCTGAAGGAATATAAGAAATAATCCCAATAGTAAGTAAATGGGCTGAAATACAATATTTCTAGCCAATCTATGAAGATTGCTAGAAATGCTGGAGAAAACCAAAATGTGACAACAAGGTTGTCACTGCAACTGAACCAAAATAAGGATGAGGCTGTGGCTGATCTAAAATGTCGATGAACTCCTCTAATAATGTCTCTAATACAAATTGATGATCACTTTGTCTCAGAAACATCCTCCTCTAAAGCTCCAGAAACCCCTCTCTCACTGCCTCCTCTGAAATAATGCAGTTCTCCTCATGGACTGCGCAATGGGAGATGATGGAAGTGTGGCCTCATGCCACTAATATGAAATACTACCTGAGAATCCTCTTTGCAGCTTCTCCAATGAATATATCCCTCCACCACTGAAGAAAAAAAATCTAAGACTCCATGAGTTCCTCTCTAGCTGCACCCAGCTACACAACGTCCTCTCTGCTGTAGAAGATGACTGAAGCTATGGCCAATGATAGATTGAGGAAATGTAGCTCAATCCTCATCCTTCCTTTAGGAAGAGGTATGGATTCCCGACTGGGAACACACTAGTGCCCGAGGGCACCATCACCCTGCTAAACAGCCCGCGGATGCAAGATTTTTCAAACCCAAGTCTAAAATCTAAAACATAGCATAACGAAAATGGGCTGCCATCTCCTCCATATAAAGTGAGATAAATCTTCTCCACCATGGTCCCACCAATTAGGGTTTCCACCCTTGCATGAATGGCTTCCCTCCAAAACCGCGCAGCTTCTCTAGGAAGCATCTTCCTCCTTGGGAAAAATTGTTGACTTTAGTCAATGGTGACTAATCAAGTGAGCTGGGTTCCATTCACACCCTTGGTGTTTATTTCAGCTGCTTTATTCACTCCCATTTCACATTAGGAGTGTTATTTATTCATCTAAAAGGGGCTAAGGTGTCTCCTTGCCCATTTTATTAACAAAAATAAAATTTGAAACTATAATGTTCCATGTTAGCTTGAGGCTAAAAATTGGGAACATTATAAACATGATGTTTGTGAATCAAGATCAGTAGAGAATCAGAGGGAGGTTGAAAACTGTAGAGGCCAACTTCTCTTGAAAATATCAACAGCATGACACTGAATTTGGCAGTATTTGACCTCAAATGATCTGAGGTCATGATGACATGGCAAAGACGAGATGAGAAGTCAAAAAATATTACCCAAACCCATGGAGGCAAGCAGATAACGAGATGAGATGTCCCCAACCCAACACGAATGTAGAGAAGTGCCATGTTCAAGAGCGACATACTGCCGACACGACGGTGATACTGGTTCCATTTTTTCCCACCATTTATGGTGAGTACCCCACTTATTTTTGAAAACAAGCTTGAAGGGGATAGCATATGCTTGTGATATAATTTTTTCCTTCGGAAAAATCCAACCTAGTACATTTAACAAGCCCTAGGAAGGAGGAACTCGAGTATCATCATTACGATGGAGTCTGATGTCATCAGGTTTTAACGAGTCTAACAAAGGAAGAGCTCAGTGGGTTTTTATGTTTAGAGAGTTTGAAAAGATAGCGGGAAAGAAAACTCCAACAGTCCCTTTTCGTAGATAGTTGCTTAGATCCGAAAAGGTAGAAAACTGTGTCTAAGAAAACCTCCTAGTCACGATAGGCTAGGGTATTCCTTTTCCGTAAATAATCTATCCCAGCCTGAAAAAGGGGTAAACATACAATGGGAAGATGTTGTTTCATAGCCAATTTAATGAGATCAAAACGACAAGCGACTCAGCAATCTTTTCATTTTTAGAGATTCAAAAAAGAGCTGAAAGATGACTCCAGTAGTGACTTTTTCATTTTTTTACTAAGTCTAAAAAAGTATAAAAAACAACTCGTGTCATCATTCTAGTCACGCAAAAACCTGTCGCTGCACAAAGAGCAAGCGTAAAACCCATTTTTCGACAAAAATATGATAAAATATTGGAAAAATAAGCTTTAAAACCTAATTTTGATTTCGAAAAGTTATAAATCTGACCAAATAGTAAAAACATATTTAATTTTTACTTTTTACCTCTTGTGCAGAGTGAAAGTGAGTTATTTCCTTACGATCTTGCAGTGATGATTTTGGACGATCCAATGCATCATTTTAGATCCCGTCTTTTCTAGGTAAGAGCCACTTCCATTAGCTACAATTTAATTCATATTTCATACCTTTCCATCGTGATTTGGAATCCCTGAGGGGAGGATTTGAAAATTTAGGGCTTCCATGGTTGGCGTGGGTATGAGGCACGAACTCGCACTAATCGAGCTCTTTTTGCAAAGGGGTCATGCCAGCTGGCGCGACTGTCAGCAAAACAGTCGCGCCAACCGCGCAACCTCATTTTATGCTCAAATTTTACAAAAAATGAACCAATCAATTAGATTTTTGAATGCCCAGGGGATATTATGATGTGATTATGACCAATTTGATGCAATTATCAAGCCACAATGGTGATTGAATGGAAATAAAGCGAGCACAGTGAAGAGGACAAAACGAAAATGGGAAATGAGTAATGCATGAATGCTCTACGGGATTGTGGCTTAAATAAATTCTTCTTGACACCATGTCTCAGGGCACAACCTGAATTGTTACAATACTTGATTAGTATCTGGGATGAGAATGAGGAGAATTTTAGGCTTTGAGATCAAGTTCTGGAACTCGAAGTGTCTGATTTTTACTTCATCACTAGATTGTCTTGCAGAGGTCCAGTTCCTATCATGACAGGTACCAGGCCTTCTGGCGAGAAGATGTTGATGGTTATAGAAAAAGTGTGCCCAGGGGCACAAACAAGATCAGGTAGTGGAAAATTTGACATTCACACTGTTCCTGATTTAGCACTCAGAGTGGTGCTACATACTATTATGCGGGCTGCAGGGTTGCAGGTGCTGCATGAGGCTACTAAAAAACAACTCCTCCAGACGTCAGAATGTATGAACTCGACACTATTTGATTGGGATACAACCATAACCATGAATATCAAACGACAATTGACTAAGTGTAAAAAGGCCAAACTGAAGCATTTTGGGTACGGGTCTATCTTGGTATCGTTCATCCTAGAATGACTACTTATCTTCCAGGGCCAGGGGGTGATAGTCGCAGATCCACCTTTGAGAGAGCCATGGATGGCTCGATGGGTAGCACTGATGCCCAGACCATGAGGGGGCCAGAAAATTTCATGGCGGCTTGAGTTCTTTGGATGGATTTGGCCACAGTTGATCATCGTAGAGGACTAGCCCTATGCTAGTATTGATTTCACAGGAGACCCAGACCTTCCACTCCCAGAAGGAGAGGACTAGGATGAGGAGATGGGTAAGACTCTTTTTGATTTTATGAATTTTATGATTTTTTTGGGTATACATGCATTTTCTAACAAATTCTCCTATACGTATGCTGATGTCGACCCAGAGAGGCCCGCCGGGATGTCGCCGATCGCACGGAGGACCCCTCTCGCATATGACCCTCAAGGTGAGGGGGGCGAGGGGAATGAGCTGGTTTAGAACTTAGAGGTAATCATGTGTGGGATTCATGATTATGATCGTCTAGAAGATTTCCCTATGGCTTATCAGAGGCACACCATGGGGGTGCTTAGTCACCTTCATCACTTACTGAGGCGATTGGTGCGGGCAGTAACATGCTACCATGAGCACCATGCTGATTAGTCGCCTAGGATTTTCATTTGCATATTTTTGAGAGACATGTTGTCTCCAGATATTATTAAAACAGACATGTATATTTTTGGATTTTATGTGATGCACACAAACTGCAAACATTATATATATATATATATATATATATATATATATATATATATTTCCACATGGATCTTTTTCACATATGATGATGTTTTTAATATTTTATGCAAATTTCTAATACAATGTTATCTAATGCATTAGCTTCATAACACATGACCTAATGGGAAATTTAAAAGCTCACAAAATGCATCACACCAATCATATTTTATTTTTTCACAAGCTTAAAAGCACACATGCAAACTATGCTTGAAAATGAGTTTTATTTTTTTATGCAAGATTAAAACACAAATGTAGACTATGCTTGAAATGATAAGGAAAACGGGCATGCCCCTAGCATGGTGTCTCAATTTGAGGTACATGCCCCCGAAGCTTTAGTCCAGAGAAAATGGATTGAAGGTTCAAAACATAAGAGATTCGATCAAAATCTAACAAAACTCGAATTTAATGGGATCATGTTTCATTATTTTAACGAGGTTGACACACTTAAGAACTATCCTCGTAGCAGCTTGTTTCATTGTTTTAGGAGCTTGACACAAGAAGAGGAACTATGCTCCGACGAGCTCAAAGGAGCAGGTTTAGGCAGGGGATAACCGGATACAAAATGCTCGTGAAAATCAAACATTGCTCTCAGGCCGGGCATGAATGAGGAACGATGATGTCCATAGCTCCACAATAGATCTTCAAGAGACATAGTCTCCACGATAGCTTTGTCAAACGTAAAGACTTCTCTCAAAGGATCAGGTGAATTTGCATCACCAAACCAAGGGGATTGAGAATAAACACCAAGAGCCATGCTCAAAGGAGCATGCAGTAGGAGAAGGATCTAATGCAGCAACGATCTCACAATAATTGATTTCAATTGGGGTCAGAGGCATTGATTCTCCAAAAGAGGTCACCTGTTCAGGAGGAGAGA
This sequence comes from Pinus albicaulis, assembly GCA_034641835.2. Lineage (NCBI taxonomy): Eukaryota > Viridiplantae > Streptophyta > Pinopsida > Pinales > Pinaceae > Pinus > Pinus albicaulis. The sequence goes on from CM076570.1 coordinate 542,163,239, forward strand.
TGATCCATGGGTCATGTTGTACATATTGACCCCTGCCTATAGATTTTTGGTCCGCTCCCTCATCTAAATCTATTCCAAACCTCTGTCGTGGCCTAAAATCCTAATGCTCCCGTTTAATATTACCATTTCCGCCTGAAAAATCCACCCTGCAAAGGTTAAAACCCATAATTTAAAACTTATCGGGCCTAGCCCCAAAGATTTTAGCCTTCCCTGTTTTGGTTTCCATATGTCCCAAGCGCAAAACCTCATGCCAGAAGGAAAGGGGGCTTAAAAATAAATGTTTTTGGGTGCAATTGTAACCGTTCGATCAAGTCCAATCGACAGAGTGGAGGTTGTTCTATGTGGTGGTCCCCTTGTTCGTATCGCGTCACGGGAAACCGCTGGTTCCATTCCGCACCACCTCCACCAGGTTGGCGGTTTTCAATCAAACGCCAGCGATTCCACAAATCACGTGCTGCGTGTCCAGGAGTACGGCGTTCAAAACCAATTTTTCGCGCATTAAAGGTTGGTCAATGGTCGGGCAGTGGAATTCACCTGCGCTGTTGGATCTTTCTACCTCCATCCAACGGCAGATATCCTCCGAAGATGCTCGCGCGCTAGCCCATGTCTGTTGTGTCCAGTGGCCCACCATTACGTCACCCCAGCATCTTCGAGCTGTTGATTTGGTTTCAAAATCCGATGGTCCAAGCCGTGTTCTCCTCCGCCTGTTGACCCTGCAGCCACGTCACCCTTCCACCTGTCCTTCGTACACCCATGTGACATATTCCCATGTGTTTGTGGTGTTTTCCCCTGTTGAATATATATATGTGTGTTTTTTTTCGTATTCATCATTTTATTCAGTCATCACATTCATATTTTTTTACGTGGAAAATATGAATTCTGTCTATTTATCAAAGCCTTCATCGTATTTCCTCCGCCACCCTGCGTGTTTTTGTCATCTGTCCATGTCTGTGACGTCATCACCATCTCCACCTCCACGCCCGTTGCTCCTGAGTCTGGTTTTTATAATGTATCTGTGGATTTTGCAGGTTTGAAGATGATAAGGAGGTGCTTTAATTTGTTGCCTCCGTTGCAGAGGTTAAGAGCATGTCAAAGGACGATATTCTGCTGGCGAAATTTAAGAAAGAAGCCGAGGGTAGTTGTATGATATGACAATCCTTAAAGAAAGCAAAGATATGAATCTATAGAACCCTCCAGAGAAAATCAAGAGACAGATTTGAGCAGGCGAGAGTATTAATGGGGCAGCACGAAATATCAACAAAAAATTAAGAGACACAGAACCCTACATTAAAAATTTGAAGTTTAAATTCAAGGTTAGAGGTCCGAGAACAATTTTCTTAATTACAAACAATCTCAAGATCTTACGGCAACAGATTTTCCCTCTTTCAGCAAAGGGTAGAACATTGTATATTTTATTATTTGTGTCTTGTTCATGAGGAGATTTTCATCCTCAGCATTTATTTCTGGAGGTAAATTGTAAAGTATAGTCATTTATATTGATTCATTCACAGTGTGGGCGCGAATGTTTTCTGCCATTTTGTTCAAATCAAGTCATTAAATGTGCTCCATCTACCTCCTTCTCTAGAATTCTCTATCTTTTCTATAAAAACCCAGAAATAAGACATTAGAAGGGTTCCAGATTTCTATCAGCAAACTGTGCAGTGAAAAGGCTTTTGTATACATTTTGTAACACTTCTGTATGAAGGTTCAGAGCCCGTAGGGTCTCAGTGAGGAGGAGTTATAACTGTAATGAGGATTCTGGTCTTTGGTATCTCACAATATGTAATTTTCTCATATGTGTTAATACAATATCTCATTTCATGCTATTTATCTTCTTGTATCATGCTCTAGAATGTGAGTGGCTCACTAATCTCGAGTAAGGATTCATCCTAGTTGATGCCCATACTGGGGTTAGTCAAGCGCTTTAAATAGGCCTAGTCATGATATACTGTTCCATGTTCATCCTATCCATATTTTCTGCTATATTAGTTACTTAAGGAGGGTGCTTTTAAAACGCCATTGTCATGTATGGATTTTTAGTTGGATAAGCCCACATGTGATTTTGTTTTGTATCTGGGTATCAGTCTCATGTTAACTAATATCTTCTTCATGTTTCTTCACTGCATCCACTTTCTGACATTTGATTTCTGTGACATATTATTTGAACTAGCCCTCTTTACATTAATTTGTCTCTTAACTGTCTGATGTCTTTGTATTAGAGTTTTGCATGATGTTCCTACACTATTCTTATCTTTGTATCAGCTTCTGAGAGAGATTGGTCCCATTTTAAACTAATTTCCTTGTTTAACAAGAGATAGTAAGAGAGCTTTTGGATTGACAAACCAAGCTATATGATGAGCTCCTTGCTATATTAGGATGTCCTAGGCACTGGTCTATGGCAACTCTAGGCTGTCTCTAGGGGTGAAAAAATTGTCCACAACATCTTTCTGGTGCCGTTGCCGGGGATCGAATTTGAGAATATCAGTTTCCCTGGGCCTCGACAAATTGTATTCACTCTGAGCACAGAGAGTTGAATATTTTCGTATCTCTCACCTTGGCAACTCCACTGTTCTTTATTTGATAAATTTATTGGTAGTCTTGGCTCCTCGTAAGCCACATTTGAGGTCAGATACATCTCAGTTAAAGACACCTTACATGTCTGACCCAGAAAGGATCATTCACAAAAGATTTTGGAAGGAGAGGAAATCAGTTCGCGCTGAAAACCCTAAATATTCCGTTGGATATTATTCGCCCTCTTCCTCTCAAGAAATCAGAACATAACATCCCGATCCTACCAAGGAAAATCCTGAGTTTTACTCAGAAACTCCACATAGAGGGAGTGCCTGAATTGAAGACGATTTCCATCCTACTCCCGAGGCTGAGGAAATTAAAGAATTTACCGAAGTAGCCCCTGTTAATCGTGAGCTGTTTCCATCTACACCCCAGGCTGCTGTAGAATATATTCCTATTGTAATTCATACTCCACTTCCTCCTACTCCCCTTCCTTCATCTGTACCTCAGATTGTTGCACAACCCCCACTTCCTCCAATGGCTAATGTTCCTGCTTTTCTATTGAAAAAATATGCTCCACTGGCCTTACCTCAAGTGCTAAATGATATGCCACAGGATTACTTGAATATTCTGCCAAGATTTAATGGTGAAAATGAAATTTATGCTCAGAAACATCTTGATACTTTATGCTCTTTTGCAGAAAACTTAAATGTGGAGCATTTGGATGTGGTCCTAATATTATTCGTTCAATCTTTGGAAGGTGAAGCCAAAAAATGGTTTAAGACATTGGGAAATCGTTCTGTGACCACCTGGGATGGGATGGAGAATACTTTCCTCAGGAAGTGGGGAGAAAAGAAAGATTATGGTCTGTTTCTTACTGAATTTAATACTTTGAAAAAGAAGCATAATGAAGGAGTATCAGAGTTTATTAAAAGATTCAATAAGTTATATTTGAGCCTGCCTCCTGAAATGAAGCCCCATGAAACAGCTGCCAAGATAGTTTTTATAGCAGCCTTTGATTTTGACTTTGGATTCTGATTGAGAGAAAGAAAACCTGCCACTTTAGATGATGCTCAGTCAAATGCTTTGGAGCTGGAAGAAAACTTTTCTTCCACCGGGAAACTGAAGGGAAAAATTGAACAAGATACTAGGAGGAAAGGTAAAGAAGAGGTTTCCACCTCTAATCAAGATAAGGATTTAGACAAAATGGATGAAATAATCAAGATGATTAAGAAGCTGGTTAAGCTTGAACTGGAAGCTAAGAGTTCAGCTCCTAAGAATTTCTATAATGCTCCAAATAGAGGATACAATCCCCAGTATAAAAGACTACCATTGCAGATATTGCCGAGAGAATCAAAGGAGCAACCAGACCAAGTACCACATCCATTGTACTTGGAAGGTCCAGCAGAAGACTCCACTGAAGATGCCACTTATCAATTAGAAGATTCAAATATGGATTTTTCAAATAATGATGATATAGAATGCCCATTGCAAGACGAAGAAGAAGAAGCAGAGATTGACCATTATTGTAAGCAATTTGCTGATTTCATGCAAGCACAATTCAATGTAAAGTATGATCTCAGATCTTCAAGGAAGAGGACCCGCATTCAAGAACAAGAAGAGGAGCCACCTCAGAAAGAAGCACCTGCTCAGAAGGAATCAACAACAAAGAAAAACATAGAAAAAGGTAAGAGTCCTCTAAATGCTCCCTTGCAGCCTAATGATCAGATTCCTTCTTCTTCAAAAATATTCAGTCCTCCTAATGCTGAGTCAGTGTCAAAAGAAATTAAATCTTCAGCTGAAAATAAAGAGTCAAAAGAAGTAGTGATAGAAAAGCCCCCACCTGCTTTCAATCTGCAAAAATAACTTGAGAAAATTAAGATTCCAGTCCCCCTGACCAAACTATTAAAACAGCCTGTATATCAGTCTCAAGTTACTTCCTTCATGCTTCCTCCTGAAGTACCAATTGTGCCTGATAGTTTAAACCTTCAAGAAGAAAGACCCATGGTAGTCTTTGGCCCACATGTCATGGAGATAGATCCTTCTACTCCTCCTTTTTATGTGTCTCTAGTTATTCATGACCTGCTGTTACACAATTGTATGTTAGATTCTAGGGCTTCCCATAATATTATGCCTCTGTCTGTCATGGAACAACTAGGATTGCAAATTAAAAGACCATACAAAGACCTATATTCATTTTATTCCAAAAGAGTTAAATGTTTGGGAATGATTAAATATTTAGTGGTCAATCTGGCCTAAATTCCAGCAAAGAGTGTGGTCATGGACATTGTGGTTGCTGATATCCCAGCCTGATTTGGCATGTTGCTGTCAAGGTCCTGGGGTACAAAAATTGGTGGGTCAATCAAATTGGATTTAACATATGCTACTGTCCCAGTCTTTGGAGGCCAGGAGAGGAGGTTATACAGGGAGACTAGATTTGTTAAAATGGTAACTTAGGATGATTTCTCAGAGAATTCCCCAGTGTATAACAAAGAGGGAGACTTCTCATGTTTGATGTTAGAAGAAAATAAAAATTATGCTCATGAGCCCCTCTTTGGTCAAATCCAAGCTGAGCAGCCTAAAGAAGATTAGGAATCAGAAATTTGGACTTTGCATTTTGATGAAGCAAATTCAAGAGAAGGCAATGGAGCTGGGGTATTATTAATCTCTCCCACAGGAAAATGGGTGCCACTGTCCTTTAAATTGGAATACAAAGCTACAAATAATGTAGCTGAATATGAAGCACTTTTATTGGGACTACAGACAGCCAGAAACATGGGCATCCAAAGTCTAAAAGTCATGGGAGACTCTGAGCTGGTGGTAAGGCAGATCAGAAATCAATGCCAAACTAAGCATCCACGACTGAGAGCTTACAGAAATGAAGTATGGGACATGGTGGAGAATTTCTTCTCAGCATTTAACATACAGTTCATGCCCCGGGAGCAAAACAGAATAGTAGATTCTCTTGCTGTAGCTGCCAGTACATTCCGTCCTCCTCAGAATCCACTTTTAAGATACAAAGTGGAGGTACGTCATAGGCCATCTATCCCAGATAATATAAAGCATTGGTAGGTATTTGAAGATGATGAACAGATGAAGAGATTCATGGAGATAGTGGGAGAATTCTCTAATATGGAGATTGATGATTATGAGGAGGAAGAGGAAATTGAAAATATTGCAGAAAACAGATGGGAAGAGAAAATAGCAGGTAATAAAGTGTTGCAACTGAAAGGAAATGTTATACCTAAAGGGCTGGTGCCTCTAGAAATATTATTTAACAAATATGATATCCCATTGAAACCAAACAAAGTGATATAAGAAGATCAAGTAGAATATTTAAATCTGGGTACTTATGCTGATCCCAAAATTGTAAAATTATCTAAAAGGGTCCCAGAAGAATATAAAGAAAAATATTTGAGGTTGTTTCAATCTTATAAGGATGTATTTTCTTGGTCCTATCAGGACATAAAAACTGTTGATGTTAATATAATGCAGCATAAAATTCCTTTGAGGGAAGATGCAAAGCCTTATAAGCAGAAGCTGAGGCAGATAAATCCTCTGCTACTTCCCTCTATCGAAAAAGAAATCAAGAAGCTACTGAAGGCAAAAATAATTGTGCCATTGAGATACTCAGAATGGGTAGCAAACCTTGTTCCTATTCGAAAGAAAAACGGAGAAATAAGGTTGTGTTTGGATTTTAGGAATTTAAATAGAGCATCTCTAAAGGATAATTATCCACTGCCTAAGATGGACCACATTCTGCAGAAAGTGGTGGGAGCATCCAGAATGTCAATGATGGATGGATTTTCTGGTTATAATCAAGTGGTTGTTTTCCCAGAGGATCAGAAGAAAACCACATTTACAACATCATGGGGAACATTTATGTATGCCTGGATGCCATTTCGATTAATTAATGTAGGAGCTACTTTTCAGAGGGAAATGGACATAGCCTTTGTTGGAGAGCAGGACAAGTTTTTGGTGGTATATCTTGATGATATAACAGTGTTTTCAAAGAATGATGATGAGCATATTGAGCATTTAAGAATAACTTTTGAAAAATGCAGAAGGTATGGCCTATCCCTCAATCCTCAAAAATCTTTATTTGCATTAGATAAGGGAAAACTCTTAGGGCACATTGTAACTAAAGATGGTGTGAAAATAGAACCTAAGAGAGTTTAAGTAATAAAAAGTATTCCTTTACCTAGGAATAAGAAAGAAGTGCAGGTGTTTTTAGGCCAAATTAATTTTTTGAGAAGGTTTATTCCTAACTATGCTGAAATAGTTAGGCATATAACTGATATGTTGAAAAAGGATAATGAAGTTAAGTGGTCCCAGGAGTCTAAAGATGCATTCACCAGAATAAAACAGGCATTTTCTGAAGCTCATGTGCTAGCTAGGCCAGATTATGCAAAGACATTTATGATATTTTCATTTGCTTCACCCCATACATTAGCAGGAGTCTTATTGCAGAGAAATGAAGATGGATATGAGCAGCCTATAGCTTTCTTCATTCAAGTCCTACATGATGTTGAATTAAAATACAATATATTGGAGAAGCAGGCATATGCCTTGGTAAAGTCCCTCAAAGCTTTTAGAACCTATGTTTTGCAATCTCACATTACTGCATATGTTCCCACAGCAGCTGTCAAAGACATTCTTGTTCAGGGGGATAACGAAGGTAAAAGAGGAAGATGGATTGCAAAGATATAGGAGTATGATTTGGACATAAGGCCTACTAAGCTGATTAAAGGACATGGACTTGCTAAAATGTTATCTGAATCAAATCATCAAGCCTTGGGCATTAATTTATCCATGATAGCAAATGAAGAATCTGAGAAAGGAGAGGAACAACAAGGACTAGAGATGGCCACTCAAAAGGTACACATGAAATATCTCACTAGTCCTTGGTATAAAGAAATAGTTGAATATCTTTTAACACTTAGCTGTCCCCCAAGTTGTGATAAGATAAAATACAGAGCTGTAAGAATGAAATCCCAGAAATACATAATTGCTAATGGACAGATATATTGGAGAGACCCTTCAGGTATATTACTATTATGCCTCACAGAAAATGAAGTGGAAAATATAATGAAAGAATTCCACGAGGGAATATGTGGAGGACATTACAGCTGGAGGGCTACAACTCATAAGATCCTAAAGGTTGGCTTTTACTGGCCAAAATTATTTACAAATGCCTTTGCTTCGGTCAGGGCGTGTGACAAGTGCCAAATATTTGTAGAAAGACAGAAATTAGCATCTTTTCCCTTGATTCCTATTCATGTAAATGAACCATGTCAGAAATGGGGATTAGATTTCATAGGAGAAATACATCCCCCATCAAGTGGCCAATATAAATGGATACTAATAGCCACAGATTATTTCAAAAAATGGGTGGAAGCCATACCTACAAGAAATGCTATAGATACTGTAATAATCAAGTTTATGGAAGAAAATATCATATCCAGGTTTGGCTGTCCTGCTAGAATTGTAACTGATAATGCACAGGCTTTCAAGTCTTCCAGATTTGTAAATTTCTGCCAACAGTATAACATCATATTGACCCACTCCACAGCTTACTATCCACAGGGAAATGGCTTAGCAGAGTCTTCTAATAAAACCCTGGTGAGGGCCTTGAAGAAAACGATAAATGAGAATCAGAAGAATTGGGACTCCCAATTAAAATTTGTTCTATGGGCGAATAGGATAACCAGCAAGAGAGCAATAGGGAAATCTCCCTAGGATTTGGTGTATGGGAAAGCAGTTTTTTTTCCTGTGCAATTGGTGTTGCCAGTAGCACATTTTATGTAGGAAAGCCAGGAAGAACCAGATGACATGGTCAGAAGGATTAATCAACTGGTAGAATTGGAGGAAACATGGAACCAGGTGAATCAGATATTGATAGAATATCAGGAGAAAATGAAGAATGTATTTGATCGGCATGCGAAAGATAGAAAATTTTAAATTGGAGACCTGGTTCTCAGATGGGATGTCCGAAGAGCAGAGAAAGGAAAGCATGCTAAATTTGATCTGTTGTGGTTTGGCCCATTCAAAATTGTGAATCAAGGAGGAAACAATACTTTCATGTTAGAAAACCTACAGGGTGATCTGCTGTACGCCCCTGTGAATGACCAATTCCTCAAGCCTTACTTCCAATTCTGATCCAGGTTGGGAATGTCTGTTGTATTATATTGTATATAAGATTGTTATAGCTTTTATTTTAATAAAGAAAAGGTGCTGGAAAAATTATCAGAAGAAACGCAGAGGAATTGAAAAACAGAATGTTCATACAGAGATGTTCACTGGTCTGCGCGTTATTGACATGTCCAAGGACGAACATGCTGTCCCCAGATGGAGCCGATGTTGTACATATTGACCCCTGCCTATAGATTTTTGGTCTGCTGCCTCATCCGAATCTATTCCAAACCTCTTTCGTGGCCTAAAATCCTCATGCTCCCGTTTAATATTACCATTTATGCCCGAAAAGTCCACCCTCCAAAGGTTAAAACCCATAATTTAAAACTTATCGGGCCCAGCCCCAAAGATTTTAGCCTTCCCTGTTTTGGTTTCCATATGTCTCGAGTGCAAAACCTCATGCCAAAAGGAAAGGGGGCTTAACAATAAATGCTTTCAGGCGCAATTGTAACCGTTCGATCAAGTCCAATCGACGGAGCGGAGGTTGTTCTATGTGGTGGTCCCCTTGTTTGTATCCCGTCGCGGGAAACCGCTGGTTCCATTCTGCACCATCTCCACCAGGTTGGCGGTTTTCAATCAAACGCCAGCGATTCCACAAATTGCGTGCTGCGTGTCCAGGAGTATGGTGTTCAAAACCACTTTTTCGCGCGTTAAAGGTTGGTCAATGGTCGGGCAGCGGAATTCACCCGCGATGTTGGATCTGTCTACCTCCATCCAACGGCGGATATCCTCAGAAGATGCTCGCGCGCTAGCCCATGTCTGTTGTGTCCCATGGCCCACCATTACGTCACCCCAGCGTCTTCGAGCCATTGATTTGGTTTCAAAATCCAATGGTCCAAGCCGTGTTCTCCTCCGCCTGTTGACCCCGCAGCCACGTCACCCTTCCACCTGTCCTTCGTACACCCATGTGTCATATTCCCGTGTGTCTGTGGCGTTTTCCCCTGTTGAATATATATATGTGTGTTTTTGTTCGTAGTCATCATTTTATTCAGTCATCACGTTCATATTGTTTTACGTGGAAAATCCACATTCTGTCTGTTTATCAAAGCCTTCATCGTATTTCCTCCGCCACCCTGCGTGTTTTTGTCATCTGTCCATGTTTGCGACGTCATCACCATCTCCACCTCCACGCCCCTTGCTCCTGAGTCTAGTTTTTCTAATGTATCTATGGGTTTTTCAGGTTTCAAGATGATAAGGAGGTGCTTTAATTTGTTGCCTCCATTGCAGAGGTTAAGAGCATGTCAACGGATGATATTCTGCTGGCGAAATTTAAGAAAGAAGCCGAGGGTAGTTTTATGATATGACAATCCTTAAAGAAAGCAAAGATATGAATCTATAGAACCCTCCAGAGAAAATGAAGGGACAGATTTGATCAGGCGAGAGTATTAATGGGGCAGCACGAAATATCAACAAAGGATTAAGAGACACAGAACCCTGCATTAAAAATCCGAGGCTTAAATTCAAGGTTAGAGGTCTGAGAGCACTTTTCTTAATTACAAACAATCTCAAGATCTTACGGCAGCAAATGTTTCCCCCAATGAATGGCAGAACATTGTATATTTTATTATTTGTGTCTTGTTCATGAGGAAATTTTTATCCTCAACATTTATTTCTGGAGGTAAATTGTAAAGTACAGTCATTTATATTTAGTCAGTCACAGTGTGGGCATGAATTTTTTACGCCATTTTGTTCAAATCAAGTCATTAAATGCGCTCCATCTACCTCCTTCTCTAGAATTCTCTATCTCTTCTATAAAAACCCAGAAATAAGACATTTGAGGGGTTCTAGATTTCTATCAGCAAACTGTGCAGTGAAAAGGATTTTGTATACAATTTGTAACACTTATGTATGAAGGTTCAGAGCCCGTAGGGTCTCAGTGAGGAGGAGTTATACTGTAATGAGGATTCTGGTCTTTGGTATCTCACATTATGTAATTTTCTCATATGTGTTAATACAATATCTCATTTCATGCTATTTATCTTCTTGTATAAGCTCTAGAATGCGAGTGGCTCACTAATCTCGAGTAAGGATTCATCCTAGTTGATGCCCATACTGGGGTTAGTCAAGCACTTTAAATAGGCCTAGTCATGATATATTGTTCCATGTTCATCCTATCCATATTTTCTGCTATATTAGTTACTTGAGGAGGGTGCTTTTAAAACACCATTGTCATGTATGGATTCTTAGTTGGATAAGCCCATATGTGATTATGTTGTGTATCTGGGTATCAGTCTCATGTTAACTAATATCTTCTTCATGTTTCTTCACTACATCCACTTTCTGACATTTGATTTCTGTGACATATTATTTGAACTGGCCCTCTTTATAGTAAGCTGTCTCTTAACTGTCTGATGCCTTTGTATTGGAGTTTTGCATGATGTTCCTACACTATTCTTATCTTTGTATCAGCTTCTGAGAGAGATTGGTCCCATTTTAAACTAATTTCCTTGTTTAACAAGAGATAGTAAGAGAGCTTTTGGATTGACAACCCAAGCTATATGATGAGCTCCTTGCTATATTAAGATGTCCTAGGCACTGGTCTATGGAAAATCTAGGCTGTCTCTAGGGGTGACAAAATTGTCCACAACAGGTCATCCGACCTAGATATCATGTTGACTTGAACAGTGTTTGGTGGTGGAATGGGAAAAATACCCATGAGAATGGAATCCTTGAAAATACCAGGTCCTACACTATCAGGGGGATTAGGAATCTGATCCACGTATGGCACGTTTTTCTTGGAGGATGAGGTAAAGAAAGACAACTGATCAATAGTAATAATATTTCCCTCATGTGGAAACTTAAAAAGCTGAAATAGGGTGGATGGAATGCATAGCATAGCGTTGGTCCAACTACGACCAAGTGGAAGATTTTAGTTGAGTTTGGCATCAACCACTTCCACTTCAACGTTGACTTTCTTACCTTGTAATGTGATTGGTAAAGTTGCGAGAACACACAAGGGTTTTGATTTCCTTCCATCGAATACCTCGAGGGCATTGGGAGATGAAGTGAGGGCTGGAGAGCCGATGGCTTTCCAGCAAGTAGATGACATAATACAGGTAGAGGCACCTTTGTCCAAAATGGCTCTATGAATGTTGAGGCCATTAATACTGACTTGTATAATAAGGGCGATTTGATGTGGAAGTCGGGGGAAAAAATTCTCTAGATCGAAGGTGAGAAGGCTAGAATCGGCAGGATCAATTCCACTGATTGTAGATAACAGAGCTTTTCGTTGAGATGGGAAACTTTGAAGCACTTCCAACGTAGACATTGTGGAAGGAACTTGTGCCAAATCCTCAACAATGCTATAATGCTGAGTAGCACGGGCGTTTGGCTTATAGGAAGAATTTAAAAGAACACTTTTGGAAGGTGGCCATACAACAAGTTCAGTGCTGGGCTTCTCAATTTCTAAAGGACTAGAGGCAGGTAGGGGAGGCGGGCCATCAACGACTTCCTTCCTAGCTGCCTGGCATGATCCGGCATAACCCTTCGATCGAGTGGCAATCGAAACAGGTGCAACACCATTCATCATGAAAACTTGAGACCCAAATGGTGCAGGTGGTGAAGGCTTCTCGACCATCTGGGTTTGCTGAGATGGAAAAGGTTCTTTAAGAACTGTCGAAGTTCCATTAGAGCCTTTAAGAAGTTGGCTAACCTTGGATTGTCGGGGACAATCTTTGGTGTAGTGGTCTTCGTCACATATCAAGCAAGGGACTTCATTTTTCATTGTGAACAATCATCAACGCGTGGTTTGGAGGACTCTGGTTTCAGGGCATCGGATTTTGATTTGCCTTTGCCCTTCTTCTTCCATTTGTAAGTCTTATCCACAATATTGGGCTGAACAACATTGACCTTCGTGGTCTTACTAGAATCCGGAGTAGCGAGAGAAGCACAATTATTAGAAGAATTCGACTTCTACTTCCCATTATAAAACTTACGAGAAGTCTGAGAGACAGAACCAATAACACCGTCAACCGATGGGGTAGGTGGTGCTTTAGAGGTCCCTAGCCACGGGGCATCAGTCAAGATATCATATAATGTGCCGAATTGAGAGTACACAAAATCGAGGTATTGGGCACAAGAGATGGCTTGTTCCTCAGTTACACATGCCCCCATAATAATGTCCTGTGCAATCTTGTTGACAAAGGAGGTAGTGAACCAGTAATTTAGAAGCTGATCAGGAATGTCAAACTTGATCAGATGACGACGACATCTCCACTCATGAATATGATCTAAAATATGAGTGGCTTTGTCCTATTTCAGAGATGTCAGGAGATGCGTCCTGGCTTCATAACGAACTGGTAACTGGAAATGTGTCAGGAATGCCATAGCTGGAGTATTAAAGTCTTGAAAAATACTACGGGGTAGTTCTATGTATCATTTAGCAGCAGCGTCGGTAAGAGTGCGCTGGAAAATACATAGATGGATCGAGTCATTCACCCAAGAGTTCGAAGAACACCACAAATGGTAGGTCATGACGTGTGCTTGGGGGTCTTCTCTAGATTTGCCTTCAAATTTAGGAGAGTCACTAGGCACCTTCATCGGAACCGGAGGCCAATATGGATTATGAAGAATCGGATCATTGGTCAACTTAGATACATCCGATAATTCCAACATGTCAAGGAAAGGTAACTGAGGATTGAAAGGCATACTAGGCCCTCGATAAGGACCTGTACCTGTACTCCATCCTAGTTGATCATAACTCTGCCCCCATTGGTTCTGTCTTGGAGGATTCTGACCATAGGGGGTATAAGCCGTATAATTGGGTTGATACGGTTGCTGATAACCAGGGTATGGGGGTTGATAACCAGGGTACTGACCCTGATTATACGTGGGCCCCATTTGAGGAGTGTATTGATTTGACTACGGAGTATAAGTGTAGCCTGATTGTTGAAGGTAATAACCAGAACCTTGGGGTGGGTTGTAAACCGGTCGAGACTGACCTTGAAGGTAATAGCCACCTTGGGGTCGAACGGGCTGCTGGTAAGTGGGACCTTGCTGACCTTGATAGTTTGGGCACACAGGTGGGTTTGGCTGTGGCATAGAATAGATCAGATGCTAAGTAGGGTTAACTAGTTGTGCAGGTTGTCCTGGTTGAACAGGTTGGCCTAGCTGTGTAGGATGCCCTGGTTGAACAATTTTTCCTTGCTGAATAGGTTGTCCTGTTTGAACAGGTTGGCCTGGATGATGAAGGACACCAGGCTGTCCCAGCTGAGCATGTTGGCCTGATGGCGAGAGAGGGCCAGGTTGTGCCTGATAACTAGGTTGGCCTATGAGAGGACCATAGGATGGCCCTGGCTGTGCAACATTCAGACCAATTGGAAAATGAGGTTGCTGAGGTTGCACCAATCGTTGAGAAGGATGGATTTTCCCCCCAGGACCGTACAACGGTCTGGGTTGATACCTCGATTGGCCTATGGTTCCTTGAGGTTGCCCTGGTTGGACCATAGGGTGAGGCTGTAGAGGTTGACCTTGAGGGTTGTAAGACTACCCTTACAGACCATCCAACAATCCCTGTTGGCCTGAAGGTTGTCCCTATAAGGTTTGTCCTTTTGGGTTAGAAGGTTGCCCAGCCTAAGCAGATAGAAAATCGTTAATATACTAATAAGCCTCAGGAGCAGGAAAATGAAGAGGGTTGCCCTGCTCATCATATTGGTATGGAAATATGTAAATTGGGGTACCATCCTGTCCATAATGGGAAAATTAAGGACGGTTGAGATCTTGAGAGGACTGACCAACCTTAGAGTTTGACGGCTGTAAAGATAACCGATACTCCTCATGAGAAATATTCTCAGGAATAGAAGAAGCTATGTAAATGTCTTCAAGAACTGATGAGGTCCTAGTTGACTGAGTAGTGACAGTAGGCGTAGATGTAGCTACGCAGACAATAGGCCTAATAGGCACTGATGTGACAAAAGGAGATGCCGTGAGAGGTGTCGTTGGCAACATCCCTAACGAAGGAATAATTGGCCTCGTGGATGGAGTTGATATTCCCATAGAGGCCACAGTGGCCATAACCTGACTTAAGACCTATATCCAGGTGGAAGCAAAGGACTAGGTGAAGACATGACAGAAGATTCAGGGATTTTTTAAGGAAAAAGCTGGTAATCTTCACCAGATGTAGGAATTTCCTCACTAGGAGAAGGACTGGGTGAGTCCATATCTGACCCTGCCACAAGATCTTCTAAAAGATGACAAGGGCTAGGAGGTATAATAGCATCCAAGAAAGATGATCCTGATGTAAGAGAAGGGAAGTGTTCCCCTACTCCAAATCCAAACCAAGCGTTGGACAAGGGCCAATTGAAATCAACTGGTCCACCAAAGGGAAGCTCAGATATAACTGGTCCCCCTTCGAGAAACTCGAATACAATAGGCCGCTGATGTTCAGCAGAGGACTGAGAGACCTCTGATGAATCATCTGTGTAAGGACTACCAGTAGACGAAACTGACGGTTCTACCACTGTGACCATAGCAAAAAAGAGGAAGAGATCAAAACAAAGACACACGGGTAAAAACCAAGGCAAACAATTGACAGGCCGAAAAAACAATCTCTAAATGGGCGTGTGATCGTAGGCAATTAATTTTACCACATTAAAACTCGAAAATTTTACCATTTCATGTTTTAAGAGTCTAGAAGCAAGTAGAAGATGACTCTATCTCTTTCAATTTGGAAACAAGCATGAAAGGACAAGTGCTTGATGATATTTTCAAATTTAATGAGTCAGAAAAGATCAAAATGACTACTCTGGTAATCTAGGCAGATGGGTGTACTATATATCCGTGAATTGCAATAGACACCTTGGTTAAAAAATGAAAGAGAAATTAACCAAGGACTTGACGTATGTGTAGGTAATCTCCCCGAATGCTATGTCCAGTGTATCACGGGTAAAAGGCAGCAGACTCGGCTTCCTACAGATAAAGGATAGCAACCTATTGGGGTCTCCCTTTATATACGCGATGGTACAGGGAGCACAAGTCTGTACTAGTGCTATCTAAAGCCAAAAGGCGAATGACAGCTACTAGGTTTAACGACACTGGAACACGTCACTAGCCTATACCTCTAGATATTCCATTAATGTTTCAATGTTGCCTTAGGTTAATTGAATAAGTTTTATAGTTGATCTTCAATTTATGTTTCAATTTCAAGCCTTATCAAATGTTGGATCTCAAAAATCCTCTAAATTCACACTACATGCCACAATATATCACTTTGTTCGATGAAGAGCTAACTACGAGAGGGTTGAGAGCTTTTCAAATAACAACAAAATGATCAAAAAACATCCACTATTGTCTCTAATGCAAACTAATGAAACTAAAAACTTTTTATTAGAGTTATATAACACTAATAATGTGGAAAAGCTTTCAATTTTCACTAAGCTACTCAAAATGCAAAGAGATTTGTTTTTGTATTTTTTCAATGTTTTAGAGAAAATGAACCAAATGAAATGAAAAAACTAATGAAGAAACCAATTCGAGAAATGACAGTGAAAGAGATAAAAAAAACAAGTTCACTCAATACAAATGCACACAATGAAGACCCAAACTGATGGAGAAATCCCTCAAATCGAAGAAGAATCTCAAAAAGACTCACACAAACTGTGTAATCTAGGCTTGAAATGAGACAAAGCGAATCTTGAATGAAAGAGAGACCAATCACTAAACTGACGCAATGATATAATGGAATCTAGTAAAACAAATGCAAAGAAGTGAAAACGAAGTCGACCGGGAAAACAAGGACCCAAAAACTCCCACGGGAGGTTCAACACACTATAGCACCTGGAAGCCCTATGGCTAGAATGCAAAACTAATGGTAAAGGGCAAAAAACCGGAGGACAAGGGCCAAACACAGTCAACAAAGACTTCAAGACACTAAATCATTCAAAAAATGACACCAGGACTAGAAATCAAGTTTAGAGAGCTCAAAACCATGAAAACCTTAACACCAAATAGAGTTGGCGTGACTCTTTGGCTGTAATCTGTGCCAAAACAGCATTGGCACGACGGCCTAACTAGTAACCAGTGCCAGTTGGCACAAATTTCAAGAGGTAAACCATGCCAATCATTTTTAATATGATAATAAATGAAAAAAGAGAAAACAGAGACTGGATCAGGTCTTCTAGGGGCTGAACAGGGGTTTTACACCAAAAGGAGGTGAACCAGAAGAGCAAATCAATCAATTAAAAGCCAAAAACAACCAAAAGAGAAAAGAATAACTCCAACTGACTCCCCAACGGAGTCGCCAGTTTGTTGAGGAGGTAAATCCCCTCTACGGACAGAGGCGATCCCTAATAGCCCAGATCGGGTCTAGCAACAATCAAGTCACATAGTGACACAGGTTCCTAGTTACAAAATGACAAAAATCATGACGAGTTGCCTACCTCAAATCCCACACAATGGTCATTGAAGAAAATATGACGCTTCCCGTCCCTCGCTTGGCAGATCACGATCCTTCCGCTCGACACATCCAAACACCTGCACACATGCAAGGAAACAATTAAATAAAACATAAAATCTAAAGCATGTAACCATATATCAGTCAGAGATGATATAATTCATTGCATAAAGAAATAAACACATGAATGGAACCATAATCAAAGTCACTTATATATTATAAATAACAAAGGAAATATTACAACCCAAAGCTCTGATGCTATGATCTTCCTTCGGCGGGGCTGACAGTGGAGCACATCTCAACAAAGCTTGTCGGGAATCTAGATGAAGCTCTCTCTCTTCGGCTTGACTCTCAATATCTATCTGGCTATAGTTTCCTTCCTACAAGTTCTGCTAGCTTTCTAAGGGAGAAGTAAAGTTTTTATAGATGGATGAATGGGAGTTGGGATCCCCATAATCATGGGATAGGCCCTATCTCTAAGGAAGCTTCCATGACAGGTGGAAAACCACTTCCTATACAAGGAGATTCGGAGCCAAACCACCCAACTCCTTTTGGTGACTCGTTCAGGAGTTTGTTGGAATCAAATTTTCACCATTTATTTTAAAAAAAAATCTCTTATTAATATTGGCGTGATTGGGACACAGGAACAGAGTGCCAATTGGCATGTCCTCTATGGTGTATTTCCCCCATTGGCGCGAGGGCTGAATTGGCTAGTCGCGCCAAGGCTAAAAGATCTATTTTTAGGGTTTTTCAGAAGAAACTTTCTTCAAGAGAATGTTTTTCCTTATGCAAGGAGATGGCATGAAAGTGGTTTTAGGTTATGTCACTGCTCACAGGTCATGGGAAAATACCTCCAATGTGTGGGACGGGGGATTGCAGGGATGGTGATAAAATGCTGTGTAACACTTAATAATGCATTGGAACATTAACGATAACATTTAGAAGGTCTAGGCTAGCGACGTGTTCTAGCGTCGTAAAACATAGCAGTTGTTTTTGACTTGTCTATGATACATTCCGAGTGTGATACCTCACTCCACGTACGTAAGTATATCGTAGCTCATCCACGTACTTTCAGGTATATCTGGCGGTGTTACAGTACAATAAGTATAAAGGGGTGCTCTCACTATGCGGTTTTGCATCAGACAACGTTAATATGGACTTGGGCCTCTACGTACCTTCGAGTATATTTTGGAGGAAAAATTTTAGGTGCTATCCATCCATAGTGAACCAAGTTGGCTGCCTTGAAATTGTGATACACCGAACACAACATTCGGGGAGATTACCTGCTCGTACTTCTTGGTTCACCATGAGGTATTCTGCAGTTCACAGTTTCTTGGTAAAACCTTTTGCCTAGTATTACCATCTTTTTGTTTATTTTTTTTTGGATAAAATAAATTAGTAATCATGGAAGAACACAATCTTACCCCCCATCGTTCGCGTAGATTAGCTTTAAAACCACCTTTACCACCGGAAGTTACTTCTGGTAGGCGAGGGCTATCACGATCTGTCGAATCAAGTACAATTCGTACCTCTAGTGAAACATCATCATTTAAACCAGAGTTAGCTCAAATTGTTTCTACAAATCTTTGTTTGTCTACTGTTGTTGATACAGAGTCCTCATAGCTACCCGTGGTCACGATCCATCCAATTTATGAGACCATAACTCCCGAACCCAACATTGTTAAATTGGAAGTTGATCTGGATCCCATTGTGCTTTAGGGGGGAATTTTTGTTGGTCAAACTAGACATCATCCCCAGGACCAATGAAATAGGGTCTATCATCCCCTTATATTTTTTTTGCTATACTCCCTAAGTGGAGAAAATCTTGATCCCGAAGTCGAAAAACCAGAAGTTGTTCTTGAATTGGTCATCCCACAATCTATCTCCCATATCGCATAGTTAACCACATGAAATATACTTTGGGCCTAACAGTGAAGTTCTTCCACCTGGTTTAATTTTGATTGAAGAAATACCACAAGATGAGACACCTTTAACTCCATCTCATTTTCGGTAGGAGATTTACTTGTACGAGTCTTTTCCTCAATAATCTTCCTATGCTTTTGTTGATCCTATTTCACTTCAAGTTCCTATAGATTCTACAGGGTATACATTGGGTCATTTGACCATGGCTGAGATAACATCCCAGACTGAACAATCTATTTCAGTTGTGAAAACATCTTTTGTTGCTTCATTTTGGATGTTTTGTCCATTAACTTCACCCATGTCATCATCTGGAATCCTATCTGGTTCCTCTCCTTGGTGGCTGGTGATAACACATATGTTACCCTTAGAAATTCCTAAATTCAATAAAAAACCTAGAGAAGCCTCGTCAACGCATGTTATAACTTATCATTTGTGGTATTAATCAAACTCCTTAAATGATGACTCTGTTAGATTATGTCTTTTCCAGATCACACTCAATACTCCAACTACACAATGAGGATGGTTCTTTTTCTGTGTCAACCTCGTTAAAAAATGAAACAGAGTTATGAGGATGGTTCTTTTTCTATGTCAACCTCGTTAAAAAATGAAACAAAGTTATGAGGATAGTTATTTTTTCATGTGTCAACCTCATTAAAAAATGAAACAAGTGCCTTTGAGGATAATTCTTTTACTCTGTCAACCTCGTTAAAAAATGAAACAGGTCATGAGCATAGTTCTTTTCTTGTGTCAAGCTCGTTAAAAAATGAAACAAATCCTCTCCTAATTAAGACGATTCTTCCATCTGATCTCGTATACGAACCTTCATTCCATCCAGCTATTAGTAAATAATATTCTACTTAGGTGAATGAAATGAAGCTTAGGGGGCATCTTCTCTTGCAAGGGAAATTCAAAACATTCTTACCAATTTCAAGCAATCAACGACTGAAGTTCGGGGGAGAAATCAGTTTTAGAGCTCCAAAATGAAAATGGTAACTATGGAATGGTAAAAATGAATAGTGAAACTACTTTATATAGTCATTTAATTACTTGCAAGTTAAATTTATTGCTATGACTATTGTTTTATTATGTTTTTTATCATAAAACATGTATTTTTAATCCATTTGATGTTGTTCTGAATAGGAAATACAACTGATAAACAAATTAGTCATGCAGACTTATTCAAAGAATGACTTGACCACAAAGCATACTTTTTCTCCTTATTTTTCGAGCTTTGTTAAAAATGAAAAAGGATTTGAAGCACACTTTATCTTTCGACCTTGATAACCTGGAAAAAGGAACTGAGTCTCCCTATAGATATTACCACCCTCACATTTGATAATGTGAAAATGTACCGAAACACTATCATTTGAGAAATTTCGTTAAAGTAAATGAATTGATATCTACTCAGTATAAGTTTAACCCTTTTCCGGGCTGAGATGGATTATTTACGAAAAAGGAATACCTTGGTTAAACATGACCAAAGAGGTTCTCTCAGATATCATTTTACACTTTTTTAGATCTGAGTGACAAATTTACAAAAAATTACTTATGGAGTTCTCTTTCATCCTCTTTTTCATACTCTCTAAATATGAAAAAGGACTGGGCTATCACTGTCTGAAAAAACAGGACGAAAGAGAACTCCATAATAATTTAAAAAATAAAGGGGTCATAGTAGACGAATGACTGGGGAAAATTTTGGAAAAGAAATTAAAGTTTATTTTTGGTAGCAAGTCACTCTTGAACATGACACTTCTTTCACTCCATGTCCATGACTGTTTGGGTTGGGTAATCATCTTGACGGTTCATTCACACCTATGGTTCATCATACCTTCACTTCGGTTTTGGTTAAATGCTTCCAACTCATCACAGTGTCGCTGATATGTTCAAGATAATTCTTCTAGTGATTAAAATCTCATCCTTCCATAATACTCATAAACCTTCATTTTCATGACCATCCTCCCTAAAAATTGCTATATCAAGTCATACCCTTGTCTCCGAAATCAGTAACTCCCATTTTGCAATAAGGTGACTTCCTATTGAAAAAAAATCAATATCCAGGAAGTTCACTTAGAAACATCAGATTCCAGTACCATGAGGCTTGTTACAGCATCGACAAGATTCTCTCTTCCAAACCTTTGACTGAAAGATTTTTTTGGGTGTTTGACATCAAATCATCTATCCGCACCTTACGAAATGTACTACAGTACCTTGAGGGCCATTGAAATCAATGGTGATTCTATCACATTTGTTAACATCTCACATCATTAGCTGGTAATCAAACGATGTCTTTCCATGTTCGACGACAAATCATATATTCACATGGCTAGAGTTGTACCCGAATGATTAAGTGAATGAGATAAGAAGACCCCAAATATAGTTTCAGCCGTCTGGGCTGGGATTTCAGGATTTTTGTAAACATCATCTGTACGGTGACCTTACATACAGATTGTCATCCAGACATGGGCCTATATCTGTAGGCATGTCTGCATATGGGAAAAATTTCAATGTAGAGGACTTTCTGAATTATGTACATATTATTAGATTGTTTTATGTGCTGACTATGGGAATGCCTACCCTCAGCAATTATGATCAATAGAGGATATATCATGATGTAATGTATTGTAACATTGATGTAGGTGACCACTCCACTTTGTTTCCAGGCTCATCACAGTGTAAAGCATCTCAATCAAATGTTCTTATTATTTGGATCTCATGCTTTAGGGGGGAATTGTTATAGGTAAATTTGGGCACCATTCCCAATAACATGGTTAGCTATCATCTCTAGGACCGATGATCAAGGGCCTATCATTCCATATAATCTCAGTTGCTACAATCAAACAAGACGTTCATCAAGAAAGGGTTTCCATGGTTTGAAGCTTATTATTTAACATATGAGAGCTCACCAGTGCAGGCTCTAAGGGGCATAAGTACATTGCATATGTAGGTAGCCCCATTCAAGGTTGCTCTACAAATAACTTTCCCACATTCAAAGGTGCGTTGGTCACATTGGGAGCGAAATTCTCATTGTTCCGGAATCTCCATTTGGACAATGTCTTCTAGAAGGGTTCACGTGTGTCAAGCTTCAAATCCAAGTGTCCATTTGACATCTACATGAATGGAAAAATGTCTTCCCTATTTTTGGAATGCTATTGATTGAAAAAGAACCTATAGTTCATCTATAAATTGAACATAGATCTCAGTGTTTAAGAGGAAGAATTTGAGTAGAGAAATGGTGGAGAATTTTCAATTGAAAGTTTGATTTGTGGAGCTTCTTCTAGAGAGATTTATGTTGTGAAGAGACTTGGGAACTTTGCTAGAAGGTCACTTCAAGTCAGTCACTAGGTTGTAACCTCTCCTTCTAACATCAATAAAGAGTACTTCTTTTTTTTCCCTACATGCATCTATGTAAACTTTGATTTTCCATGTTGTAGGATCTTGGTTGATGAATGAGTTTATGCTTAACTGATTTAGCTAAATATATTGAATAGATATCTATATTATTGCATATTCTGCTGTTTCAGTGTTCTTTCTTGAAAGAAGAATTTAGCCAACAAAACCGCTTGAATTTGAAGCTGTAGCAGAAGCGACAGAAAGGAGCCATTTGGAAGTGACTGAAACAAGTAAGCATCCAATCCTCTATGTGTATTTGTTCTGAGTTAGGAGAAATGGTAGTATTTTCTTTCACCTATTGTGCTAGACTAACACCTATCTAGGGAAGCATAATTTATCTGTAGATTACAATTCTGGCCCAACAATTAGGCTAGGTTAGGGTGAAGGTTAAAGTTAAGGTTAAGGTTAAGGTTAATGCTAAGGTTAAGGTTATGGTTAAGGGTAAGGTTAAGGTTAAGGTTAAGGTTAAGGTTAGGTTAATGATAAGTTTATGGTTAGGTTAGGTTAGGTTAGGTTAGGGTTAAGGTATGGTTATGGTTAAGGTTAAGGTTAAGGTTAAGGTTAGGGTAAGGTTAGGTTAAGGTCAAGGCTAAGGTTAAGGTTAGGTTAACACTAAGGTTAAGGTTTAACTTAAGGTAAAGTTAAGGTTGAGGTTAAGGTTAAGGTTAATGTTAGGGTAAGGCTAAGGTTAAGGTTAAAATTATAGTTAATATTAAGGTCGAGGTTAAGTTAAATTTAAATTAAGGTTAAGGTTAAGGTTAAAGTTGAGGTTAAGGTTAACGTTTGGTTAAGGTTAAGCGTAACACTAAGGTTAGGGTTAGGTTAAGGTTAAGGTTAATGTTATGTTAAGGTTAAGGTCAAGGTTAAGGTTAGGTTAAGGTTAAGGTCAAGGTTAAGGTTCTAGTTAAGTTTTAGATTAAGGTTAAGGATAAGGTTAGCATAAGGTTAAGGTTAACGTTAAGGTTAGGTTAAGGTTAAGGTTAAGGTTAATGTTAAGGTTAAGGGTAAGGTTAGGGGTTTAATTAAGGTTAAGGTTAAGGACAAGGTTAGGGTAAAGGTTAAGGTGAAGGTAAGGGTAAGGTTAGGTTAGGGTTACGGTTAAGGTTAAGGTTAAGGTTAGGTTAGTGTTAAGGTTAACGTGAAGCTTAAGGTTAGGTTAATATTAGGTTAGGGTTAAGGTTAAAGTTAGGGTTAAGGTTAAGGTTAATGTTAAGGTTAAGGGTAAGCCTAAGGTTAAGGATAAGGGTTAAGTTTAAGGTTAAGGTCAAGGTTAAGGGTAGGTTAGGGTTAAGGTTAAGTTTAATGTTAAGTTTAAGTGTAACGATAAGGTTAAGGTTAATGTTAAGGGTAAGGTTAATGTTAAGGTTAAGATTAAGGTTAAGTTTAAGTTAAGGTTAAGGTTAAGGTTAAGCTCAAGGTTAAGGTTAGGTTAGGGTTAATAATTTAGGTTAATGTTAAGGTTAAGGTTAAGGATAAGGTTCAGGTTAAGGTTATGTTATGGTTAATTTTATGATCTAGATTTATGCAGGAACATAACAGAATACAAAAATAACCATAAACATAGAAATACAGTGGAAATAAGGCTTCATTTCATTAATATCAAATCACAGAAATATGCTTACAAACATGATGGAAATAAAATAGCTAGGGTGTTGGTAGTGAATCTCTGAGAAGAGATGTGGCGACTACATACCTCTGAACTCTATTACAATGAGGCTCGAGGGCCTATTTATTATGGCAAAACAATGGAGAATTATAAACATACAAAAACCTAACTGTAGGAGATGAAGTGCAAAAACTATGGGCCCCGTTTGGGTAAATTGGTGTTTCAACTTCCCACGGATGTAACGTCGGCATACAATATTCATTTGCAGATTCAAAATGGCTCTGGAAGTTCAAGACCCAAATGTTGGGTGCAGGAATTAGTCTTTATTAAAAATCCTCAACACCTGATTATCAACCCGGGGGATTCGTAAACTCATAGATGAAGCACTAGCAATGCCAGAGATGGTATGAATATTTCTAATATCAACTCCTACTTTTGAAAAGAAGAATTTCAGAATCAAACTTTAGAGAAGAAAGAGGGAATTCAAACCATCAAAAAAATCTAACGCTAGAATAAGAAATGTACTTGCAAAAAAGATTCAGAAATAGAGAGGAGAAATCATTCTAGCCAAATATTGATTAGCTAATGAGAATGTGTTTCTTTCAGCAAATACACCTTAGCATTTTTCAACAAATGTTCCCCTTCAGTCATGCATATAAAGATATCTTTCTTGCGAGAATCAATCTTGCACTAGTGCAGTCTTCCTGCACTAGTGCAAGAATCAACGATTTATGCAGAAAGTGTAAAGTAATGTCTTTACTAAAAAGGCTTTTCTTCATGCAAGGGCTTTGAACTTTCTCAAGTCCATAGTACTCACATCTGATACCAAGAAACTAGTTCTTGTACTCAATCCGGGCTTCTTGCACCTTAACATTTGATCCTTGAAATCAATGATTCATTACTGCAGTGTGATAAAACCAAATCATATATCAGTAAGGATGAATATCTGTAGAGAATAAGAAGGAAGTATTTTTAATTAAGATATGAATAAAAGCAAGAAAGTTGTTAGAAGTAAGCTAGAGAGGCTTGCCGCATTATATTATCTAACGTTGGTGCGAGAACAATTCTCCTTATTACACTAGGGAGAAACAAAACTAATGTGCAGAAAATAAATAACACACCAACATGCACTGGTGTAGGAATGAATCGGGTAAAGGAAATAAACCAGATCGTTCAAAAAATAAATAGCACACCAATTTTCACTGGTGCAGGAACGAACCAGGCAAAGGAAATAAACTAGATCGTGCAAAAAATAAATAACACACCAATGTGCACTGGGGTAGGTAACTCCTCCTGCTCGAACCAGGCAAGGGAAATAAATCAACTGTGAAAAAATCAACTTAACTACTTCACGCAGTAGATCTGCTTCCACTCAAACAGAAATTCAAAAACTACAAGTTAAATCACACTTGACAGTTTAAAACATAAATTGCGAGAACAACAAGGATGGAGAATGTGTTGGTTTGGCTGGGCCCTTAGCCAACTAGTGTGTTTCCCCTTCAAACGAAAATGCTACTTAGAATTTATTCATAAATTATTTAAGCCAAAGGGTAAAATATATAGAACATGAGGTAGAGCTCTTCGTATTATATTCTTAAAGAAATTATATACACGATTACATATCCAGCCCAGATTTAGGCAATAACACAAAAAAATCCTGTTACCGCCTCCTAGTTCTATTCGATTCTCAAAAACATTGAACTGTTTGTCCTATTTAAATTTCTACTTATATAGATCCTTTTGGCCATGGCAAAAAGGATCATTTAAAATTACATAGCCAATTACAGAAATCATTATAACAAATTACATAACCGATTGCAGAATAAGCTTTCGGCCTTCAAAATTAAATCTCTTTTACAAAATAGGCCATGGCTATCTCCAGTTGTCTGTCTCTCTTAAGTCCGATCTCAGCTACTCTCAATTTACCTGCTGTCGTAGTTGGGACTCGGATTCCTTTGGATATATCCTCATTGATCATATACAAAATAGGCAGTCAACCCAAGTGATCGGATTCGCTGCCAGGATTCATGGTGCTGGTGTTGGTGTGGAATCTATTCTGCACTAAAAATTAGCAATCAAGATAAGTGATCATCTATTAAATAGCATAGGAGGTAACGATAAGTTAAGAAAGTAATTCTAAGTAAGAAATCATGTAATAGGTAGTTAATAAATGCTAAGATAAGTTAAAAATGTAAAATATGAAGTTTATGCAAAGTGTGTCATCGTTCTTGCACTAGTGCAAGATGAGGGCACATCAGATAGGTAAAACAGTGTAAGTGATTACAGTTTGGGAAGGGAAGAATGGTCAGAAAGAATGAAATTTAGGGGACTAACATCCTCCCATACCTAAATTGTTGTGTTTCCTCACACAAATTTTTTTACCTCTGCAAAAACAATAATTTTTGAATACTCCAACTAAGTCTTGTTCTAGCATGTTGTCCTTAGGATGCACTGTTTCGCCTTCTTCCTCTTGATATGCCTTAACTTCTTTGAAACCTTTTTTAATTGTCTGAAACAAAATCCAACCCGATATTTCCAAACTCTAGCCTCATTTTTCCTTTGCTTGAGCTCTTCCATCAATTCTCCTCTGCTTTGTTGCTTCTCTTCTTATGCTTTAGTCACAAGCTGCTTCAAGTTTTGTACTTGGAGTTCTAATTCTGCTATGCGAGTGACAAGAGTCACTTCCTCTATCTCTGCAGGGGCTGCCATTGGCTCTGGAACTTCTATATCTCCCATGGTCACATCAAGGAACTCTTTTTCCTATAGTCCTCCATTTTCTGGTTCCTCTTTCTCAGGTTCTTGTTCATCTTTTGGGTCTTCTTCCTCAGGTTCTTCTTCTTCTTCCGGGTCTTCTTCCTCGGGTTCTTCTTCCAGTTCATCTTCAGAGTCTTCTTCCTCAGGTTCTTCTTCCTCTGCCAGATCTTCTTCTTCAGGTTCTTCTTCCTCCGGTTCATCTTCTTCTGGTTCCTCGTCTAATTTGTCTTCCTCTTCTTTCGATTTTTCTTCTCAAGCCGCGGCTTCTTCTCATACTGGTGCAAGATGGGGCTCATACCCTATGGGGTTTGTGCTTCCTCTTCTACATCTGAAAATTTTCTTTTGTTTTGGGGCTTTCTTATAAGATTTACCAGTGGAACATCGTCCCCAATTTGTGAAATATTCGCCGCATCTGCAAGAACCGACAACCTGTCGTGCTCAGAGGCCTGTGCCTATGCACCAGCTATTTCCTTAATGAAAGACGATGCCTTCCCATCTGTTTATTTCTCTGTCCGCCTCCTTTTCGCACTACTACTAGAAGGACTTTCCTTTCTGCTTCTCTTCAGGCCCTTGCTTCTACTAGGGGCCTGTGTCTTCTCTTCCTCTGCTGAATTCCCGTGCAGCTATTTTAACAGCTCTTCCCATGTCATGCCTCACTTTCTAACTATTTTAAGACTAGGATTTTTATCAGGCCATGGTGGTATAATTGTGCATTGGCCTGGTCCTTCCTTCCATCCTGTACACTTCTATCCATTTTTTCCAAAATTTTGAGCAAAAAGTAGGGGAAGTTCATCCTCCAATGAATGTGTCAGCCTCCTTCAAAATGTTGTAACAGTCTGAAATGATACAGCAGGGTAGAGGTGTATCTCCCTTCACAGGTCACAAATTTCTGCAAAACAAACAAGAGATCCTGCCATTGACCTAGCAGGGCTTTGCATGGAACTCTGCATTTCCAATTGACCTCCATCTTCTTATCCACGACAAAAGGCTACCAACATTTACCTTCCAGCTTCTGGATTTTTACCCATTCCACTCTCGTATTCTCCAGGCCTATTGCTGCTGCTACAAATTTCTTCATGACTTTGAATTTGAACTGCCCAATTCTCACTTGGTCATTTTTAAAACTTCTTGCAAATTGTAAGGCGACATCCCTGTCATACCCATCAAACTTCTGCAAGAACTATAAAAATCTCGACTCCCACAACAATGGAAGAAAACTGCGAAATTCGGTAGTTTGCTCAATTTTTCTGAGAGAAAGGGGTTCATTTGGATGGGCAGCATTGCTGCTATCAGCTGTGAATGATGAGTTTTGAGGCTTGCATGCAACCCTGGGGGATCAACTTTCATAAATAGAAATTTAACCATTCGTCCATCGTGTCTCCAGTTTACCTGTCGTAGGTACTCATCATTTATGGTCAAGCTCAATTGGTACGCGTGATGGTGGTTTAACGGTTAGGTACAGTGATGATGAGATGTTTGGAATGAAGGTAGGAGCAGGGGAGTTATGAGTGAAAGACATTCACATTATGGCAGAATGGGGTGGATTATATGCAAATAACGATTACACGATTTCACATTCCTTCATAATTACAAAAAAAACTTAGCATTCATTTAAAAATATCATGATTACTACTTAAAAACTTTGTAATTTCAACTAATTTCCTCCTAAGTAATATAATAGCGCAACCACTTATCAATGATATGAAGAGCATCATATAACTTTTCATCATGAACACTTTCTTATGCCATATGATAATCTGTACAATTTTTGATGAGGTGTACGCTTGTATTGATCTTTGCACCACGTAAATCACATCATTCTACTGGTACTTTTCTACTCATATCATATAGGACAATATGCTTGCACTAGTGCAAGAATAGAGAATTAAAATATAGGCTGAATTTCACATGATTTCTTTAACTTATTTTGAATTTTTCTTCCCCCTTTGATTCTTCATAGCGCAACCTTCTTCTCTTTATATGTAGGATCCTGCAATGAACTTCATGAGGGAATAAAGGAGCGGTAAAAGGAAATTTTAGAATGGGAAGGAATTCTTTCACAGGGATTCCAGGAAAGTATCGAAAGAGGGAAAATAGAAGTGGGATAGGGGGAAAATTTCCAGGGTTAAAGTGGTATTTCTTCGAAGCGGATAGGGTAAAATTAGAAGAATATGGGAAGGTTAATTATACTAGGATTCTGAGAAGAAAGCTGAGGGAAAATTATGAAATGGGATATGAAGAAAGGCAGAAAAATTTCTGGAAGGTCTACCTGCACTAGTGCAAGAAAAAATAACTGTAGTGAGAATTAAGTGTTACTTAGAAAAAATATCCATGCTAACTACCCAAATTGTACAAAGGTTGGTTCTGTTGAACCTGCTTTTACTTTGGTGGTCACTAGCATATCTAAAGATCAAGCAACATTCTATTTTTATTAGAAATTTTTGATCTTCCCGCCAGTAAGCTGTTTTTCAAGTTGATCCTTCTGCAATCATGTCAGCGGACAGATTTTCATAATTACAGGAAATTATTTTTTCTTAATTTTTTCTTTTTTTCATCTTTGTTAAATTTTTTTCGAAGAAGAGGGGTTCAAATTTACAAGAGGTTGGTATTACCATTTACCACTACCGTTCCAAATTGATGTTGAACTTGTTGTGTAAAAGATTTCTTGGCAAGTGGTTGAAAATATTTATTTAATCTATGTCCATTTACCAAGAATACTGTATCCTGTCGATTAATAGTTTTGACTTCTACAGCTCCATTCTCAAATACTCGAATTACTTCATATGGTCCCATCCAACGTGTATGGAATTTCCCTTTAAAAATTTTAAATCTAGAATCATAAAGGAGTACCAAATCACTTGGTTGGAACTGCTTTTTCTGAATGGACTTGTCATGCCACATTTTCCATTGTTGTTGGATTAATATGTTTTGCTGAAAAAAATCTCTACGAAATTAATATAACTCATTTAACTGAAGAAGACGTTGTTGTTTTGCCTCAGAGATATTGAGTCCTAGCTGAACTGTAGTTCTGAAAGTTTTGATCTGGAACTCAATCGGTAACAGAACCTGTTTGTCATATACCAGCTCATATGGTGTGTGCCCCGTACAATTTCTCCAAGTGGTTCTGTATGCCCACAAAGTTTCTGGTAATCTTCCAGCCCAATATTTTCGATGCATATTCATTGTCTTAGTGAGAATGGACTTGATCACCTTATTTGTATATTCCACCTAGCCATTTGCTTGCAGGTGTTACGGTGTAGACTTCCGGTGCCAGATCTTGTATTGCTTTATCAGTCCCTATACTAGATTAGAAATAAACTGCGGACCATTGTCAGAAACTATTTCTCTAGGCACACAAAATCTAGTAAATATTTTAGAAAAGAGAAAATCAACAACAAATTTTTCTGTAGCAAAATAAACAGCTTTAGCTTCCACCCATTTTGTAACAAAATTTGTACAAACCAAAATATGCTTTTTACCTAATGATTTTGGATTTATTGGCCCTACAAAAACAATAGCCCATTTTTAAAAAGGCTCAATCATAATTTGAGGGTATAAAGGAATTTCATTGGTTTGATTAGGTTGGCCCATTCGTTGAAAACTATCACATCGCCTGACATACTGCTTGGCATCCTTAAACAAGGAAGGCCAAAAGTAGCCAGAACGTAATATTTTATATGCAGTTCACTTGTCAGTGAAGTGAACTCCACCAGGTTCATCATGAACAGATTTCAATATGTTAAACACTTCCTACTCTCTTATACATCTGTGGATAATCAAATCTGGACCAATGTAAAAGAGGTCTCCTTGAATCCAAGAGTATGCAGCACTTTTCTGAATAATATTCCACTTTTCAAGAGCGGGCAAGTGAGGTGGTGTTTCTCTAGTAACCAAATAATTAGCGATGTCAAAAAACCATGGATAATTTGTAGACACAGCAAAAATATGTTCATCTAGAAAATCATCATTAACAGGAGTTACATCACCATGGTTATCTAGTCTAGAAAGAAAATCTGCTACAATATTTGATTTTCCTAGTCTATCAACAATAGTAATATTGAATTCCTGCAACAATAGAAACCACCTAGTCAGTCTACCACTATTCAATGGTTTTTTCATCAAGTATTTAATTGCAGAATGATCAGTATGAACAAATGCTTCATATCCTATGATATAGTGTCTGAACTTATTAATTACAAAGATTACAGCTAAAAACTCTTTATTTGTAACTGTATAGTTTAATTCAGCGGAAGACAAATTCTTACTAATATAATAAATAGCATAGGATTGTTTGTCTTCCTCTTGTCCCAAAGTTGCGCCAACAACCAGGTTTGAAGCATCAGAAGAAATATGAAAGGGCAGGGACCAGTTTGGACCTCTCAAGACTGGCACCTGCACCAACTTTTCCTTCAATGCTTCAAAAGACTGTTGGCAAGTCGTGGACCAAGAAAACTCACTATCCTTAGCTAGAAGTAGGAAAAGAGGAGCAGCTATGTTAGAAAAATTTTCAATGAATCTTCTATAGTAACCAGCATGTCCTAAAAAACCCCTTACTTCCCTTTGAGTTTTGGGTGCAGGAAGATGTAGAATGATTTCGATCTTTGCTGGATCAACCTGGATACCTTTGTCAGAAATCAGATGGCCAAGTACCACTGTTGCTTTGCACATTAATCTACATTTTTTGTCACTCAAAGCAAGGTGGGCTTCTTGGAAATGAAGAAGTACTTTCTCCAAATTTTCGAGAGATTCCTTAAAAGAATTACGAAACACAGAAAAGTCATCCATATAAATTTCTACGAAATCAAGGTCAGCAAAAATAGCCAAGACTACCCTTTGAAAGGTAGAAAGAGCATTACATAATCCAAAGGGAAGCACTTTATAAGAAAAGGTACCCCATGGGCATGTAAAAGTAGTTTTATCCTGATCTTTGGGTGCAATTTGTATCTAGTTATAACCACTGAAACCATCGAAAAAGGAGAAATATTTATTTCCTACAAGGGTATCAAGCACCTGGTCAATGAAAGGGAGAGGGGAGTACTCTTTGAGAGTGGCTTTGTTTAATTCACAATAATCAATACAAATATGCCACCTTCCATCTTTCTTAGGCACTAGCACCAATGGAGAGACCCACTGGCTATCAGAAATAGGATAGATAAAACCAACATCTAAAATTTTATGTATTTCTTCTTTCACGACATCTCTTAGAGATGGATTCATTCATCTTTGGGGTTGTCAGACAAGTTGGGTTTCTTCCTGAATATAGATATGATGTGTACAAATTTCAGGAGGGATACCCTTCATGTCTTCATAGCCCCAAGCAAATGCACTAAGATGGTTTTACAACAAATTCACAAGCTACTCTTGCTGAGATAGGTCTAAATCTGAACTGGTATGCAAAGACATACTAGGACTAATCTCAACAAGAGTAGTGTCACACTCCGGAGTACTCAAAGAAGTGGTCAAAGACAGCGGTATAGAAGAATGAGAATCATGGTTTTCTTGGAAATCTAGGCTAAAAATCTAGCTCAAAGGCTCGAAGTTAGGCATGGTGTCTAGATTGTTTAGGAAATCTTGAATCTCATCTTCTTGTGAAGACCCAGTATAATGATGAATAAGAGAAATAGATTGAGTCTCCTCATCACTACTTTGGTCCAACCATAAAATGTCTTGAAGGTCCTGAATTGATCTGGCAGGGGGGTATAAGGTAGATTTCTTCCTAGAATCTCCATGTGAAATATACATATCTCCAGAATGACATCCAATATATGCATCGGCTGTAGCAAGCCATGGTCGACCCAAGATCAAGGGATGTCCTCCTACCAGGTTCTTTGGCTGAAGCACAATGAAATCAGTAGGATATTCCCAAGAATCTAATGAGATGATCACATCATCCAATACTCCTTCAGGCTTGATTTTGGATCTATCTGCTAATTCAAGCATAGCGGGAGTAGGGCGAAGATGAGATAACTGAAGTTGATCCATGGTTTTCTTAGTCAATACATTAATGGTTTCCCCTAGGTCTATAAGAACATTAGAGACAAGGACATTACCAATATGAATTGTGACAATAGGGTTTCCAGGATCAACATATTTTTCCACAGACACACATCCCATCATTAACTCTGCTGCCCTACCAAAAAATTGAATAGTTTGGGGTTCCAATCTCTTCCTCCTGGGTTTCTTGAGACAGAGTTCCCTAATAATCTTTGTAAAAATGGGGATATATTTAATGGCTTGGAGAAAAGGTATCTTAATGAAAATATTTTGTAGTTCCGATGCTAAATGAGTCTCAGAAATAGGCTCTCTTCCTTCTGTTACTAGCCTCTCTGGAAAGGGAGGCTGGTTGGAAGAATATGGCAAGGACTCAGAGGGTAAGGGCTGCTTAGTGACAGTTTTCAGAGAATGGTTAAGAGTTTCCTCTTCCCCTTTCTCTTCAACAATCACCATAGCTTGTTTCTGATTTTTTGGTATTACAGTCCTTCCTGATCTTAATTGAATATCATGAACTCCAACTAGAATAGACTGGTATTCGAATGGAAAATGAAATTTTTTTACATGGATCATTTTCACTTCTTTATTATTATTATTAGGATTGGTCGTAGGTCGAGCAGGAAATTGAGGAGGTCAGAAGGGTGGAGGTAAAGGTAATGGGGTAGTCTGACTCGGAAGTTGAGGCATTGGATAAGGTACATGTGTATATGGATATGGTTGCATAGGTGGCTGGTAGGAATATGGAGAATGATTTGGGCCTTTCCACCCCTGTTTCCATGGTTGGAAAGGTTGCCCATGCTGATACTGATTTCCATACTTCCACTACTGATGAGTGTTAGGCTATGAATATGCAAGTGGATTATAACTGAAATAGTGTGGAGGAAATTCAGGAGCCATACCTGCACCTACCCGAGGGCAATGTCTTCTTGCTCCCATAGCATACAATTTTTCAACTTCAGGTTGCCCCCTTGTAAATACTGCTTTAAGTCCAGGTATAGAGGGACATTTTTCTATGATATGGTATTATGCACAAATAGCACACTTATTAGTTTCTTTCAAGTTAAGAGGGAATTCTTTAGTGGAATGCTTGTCTCTACATTTAGGACAGAAAATACATAATGACTCTTTTTCCTTCATAAGTTTTTGTTGAAATTTTAAAGAGTCTAACTGTTTAGTAACAATGTTCATTATATCAATTTTCATGTTTTCCATTTTATTTTCCAATCCAATAATCATAGCATTAGTAGATTCAGTTTTTCTATTTTTATTTCGAGTTCCTCTACCAGATCTATACTGATTTCTTGAAATTTTTTCGCATAATTCACAAATTTGATCAAATGTTTGTTGAGAAATATAACCATGTCCTAACAAGTTCAAATTATTTCTAGCATTATCAGTAAGTCCTCTTAAGAACAAGGTTTTAATAGTGTTGGGATCAAGCCTAAGTTTTGACCTTTGTAAATTATACAGAAATATTTCCAAATAATCTTCAAGCATTTCATCATCATCTTGTATGATTGTAAAAATTTCATCTTGCATGTCCCGAGTTTTACAATATTCTTGATATTTAGAAAAAAATACCCTCCTCATCTGGTCCCAGGAAGTTATGGTGTTTCCTCCTAACCCTATAAACCAGCACAAAGCTGAGTCCTTGAGGGTAACAGGAAATAATATTAACTTCTGAGCCTCAGTTGCATAATCATAACTTCTACACAAAATATTGAACTCAAATAAAAAAGAGTCAAGGTCTTCATGAACTTCACCATGGAAATGAGGGAGAGCTGACGGTGGAATATTATTCATCTGTGACATAGTGTCAAGATCCATAATTGGAAACACAAAAGTAGATTTTCCTTCACTTACCTCATTGTCACCGGTCCCTTCCAAATGATCTCCTTTGTCTACCATTGTTTCCTTCTTGCTTGTACCACTTTCCACAGGCTGATCCACACCTGAGCTATTAGTACCAGAATCCAGGTGGATTGTTCTTGCGTGATGGGTTTGGATTGAATTGGGCTTCTTGCTTGCAGAAGGAGACCCAATGTTAGAAAATTTATTTTGGCCCTTAGTGGGCTTCGAACCCTTACCTTTCCTAAGCATTCATCTCAAAAAATAAAGAAAAATATCAATACAATTTCTATTAAAAATGCTATCAGAAATCAATCAACACCAGTAAAAGAACTCCTTAAAAAATACTTGCAAAAATAAAGGAAACTTACCTCTATTATACAATTAGAAAATTCTTACCAAATCGAATCACCTCCCCAGGAATGGTGCCAAAATGTTGGTTGTAGGAATTACTCTTAAGTAAAAATCCTCAACACTTAATTGTCAACCCAGGGGATTCGTAAACTTAGAGACGAAGCATAGGCAATGACAGAGATGGTATGATTATTTCTAATATTAACTCCTAATTTTGAAAAGAAGAATTGCATAATCAAACTTTAGAGAATAAAGAGGGAACTCAAACCATCAAAACAATCTGAGGCTAGAACAATAAATGTTCTTACAAAAGAGATTCAGAAATAGAAAGGAGAAATAACTCTAGCCAAATATTGATTAGCTACTGAGAATGTGTTTGTTGTGTAACAAGCTCCCAAAATAGAAGAAAAGAGATATCAGCACCTTATAAATAAGCCACTTCGAGGGGGCAACCTCCAATACATTACATGAATGAAAAATTCTTGGATGATACAATTTACAAAACCTCCTTTCTATATATAGGAGTCCATGGGGCCATAATGTAATCCTAGTGGGGCCACAATGTAATCCTAGCCGACCTAACAATAATAATTTAAAGGCACAATAATAACAATATGGGGGTTACAAGGGTGCAATAATAACAATAAGGGGGTTACACTAACAATAATAGGGGACTATACTAGTAATATAGGGACCTAACATGCCCCTCTCCTTCAAAAAAGTGTTGTCCTCAACGCTTGAGTAGCTCTGGGTGCTTCTGTATAAAATTCTCATCCTCCCATGTAGAATCTTCAGTTGGTAAGTTCTTCCACTTGATGAGATACTCTGAAATTGATCGGTTTCGTAGCTGTCGAGTTCTTGTTTCTATGACCTCTTCAAGTTCCAATATGATTTTTCCTTCCTCATCAAGTTCTAGCAATATTGTTTGAACTGGAATATTTTCACCTATAACCTTCTTTAAGCATGAAACATGGAAAAATGGATGCACTCGTGAAGAAGTAAGAAGCTCCAATTTGTATGCCACAGTACCAATCTTTTGCAACACCTTGTAAGGACCATAGTACTTTGGAGATAATTTATTATCCTTCTTAGCTTGCTTGAGGGACATTTTTTTGTATGTTTGTAGCCATAAAAATACCCAATTTTGTGTAACCAGCTCCCAAAATAAAATAAAAGAGATATCAACAACTTAGAAATAAGCCACTTCGAGGGGGCAACCTACAATACATTACATGAATGAAAAATTCTTGGATGATACAATTTAAAAAACCTCCTTTCTATATATAGGAGTCCATGGGGCCATAATGTAATCCTAGTGGGGCCACAATGTAATCCTAGCCGACCTAACAATAATAATTTAAGGGCACAATAATAACAATATGGGGGTTACAAGGGTACAATAATAAAAATAAGGGGGTTACACTAACAATAATAAGGGAATATACTAGTAATATAGGGACCTAATAGTGTTTCTTTTAGCAAAGACACCTTAGCAGTTTTCAAAAAATGGGCCCCTTCAGTCTTGCATATAAAGATATCTTTCTTGCGAAAATCAATCTTGCACTAGTGCAGCCTTCCTGCACTAGTGTAGGAATCGATGATTTATGCATCAAGTGTAAAGTAATGTCTTTACTAAAAAGTATTTTCTTCGTGCAAGGTCTTTGAACTCTCTCAAGTCTATAGCACTCAGATCCAATACCAAGAAACTAGTTCTTGTACTCGAACCGAGCTTCTTGCACCTTAACGTTTGATCCTTGAAATCAATGATTCATTACTGCAGTGTGATAAAACCAAATCATATATCAGTAAGGATGAATATTTGTAGAGATTAAGAAGGCAGTCTTTTTAATTAAGATATGACTGAAAGCAAGAAAGCTACTAGAAGTAAGCTAGAAAGGCTTGTTGCATTATATTATCTAACGCTAGTGCGAGAATAGTTCTCCTTCTTGCACCAGGGAGAAACCAAACCAATGTGCAGAAAATAAATAACACACCAACGTGCACTGGTGCAGGAATGAACCAGGAAAAGGAAATAAACCAAATTGTTTAGAAAATAAATAGCACACCAACGTGCACTGGTGTAGGAACGAACTAGGCAAATGAAATAAATTAGATCGTGCAGAAAATAAATAGCACACCAACGTGCACTAGGGTAGGTAACTCCTCTTTCTTGAACCAGGTAAGGGAAAAAATCAACCATGCAAAAACAAACTTAACTACTTCACGTAGCAAATCTGATTCCACTCAAACAAAAATTCAAAGACTACAAATTAAATCACACTTGATAGTTTAAAACATAAATTGCGAGAACAACAAGGAGGGAGAACGCGCTGGTTTGGCTAGGCCCTTAGCCAACCAGTGCATTTCCCTTTCAAATGAAAACACTACTCAAAATTTACTCATCAACTATTTAAGCCAAAGGGTAAAATATACAAAACATGAGGTGGAGCTCTTCGTATTAGATTCTTAAATCAATTACATACATGATTACATATCCAGCCCATATTTGGGCGATAACACAAAACAGTCCTATTACCACCTCCTGGTTCTACTCGATTCTCAAAAAAATTGAACTGTTTGTCCTATTTACATTTATGCTTATATAAATCATTTTGGCCACAGGACAAAAGGATCATTTACCATTACATAGCCAATTACAAAAATCATTATAACAAATTACATAACCAATTGCAGAATAAGCTTTTGGCCTTCAAAATTAAATCGCTTTTACAAAATAGGCCACGACTATCTCCAGTTGTCTGTCTCTCTTAAGTCTGATCTCAGCTACTCTTGATTTACCTGCTGTCATAGCTGGGACTCGGTTGCCTTCGGATATATCTTCCTTGATCGTATACAAAACAGGTAATCAACCCAAGTGATCTAGATTCGCTGCCAAGATTCACGGTGTTGGTGTTGGTGCGGGATCTGTTCTGCACTAAAAATTAGCAATCAAGATAAGTGATCATCTATTAAATAGCATAGGAGGTAACGATAAGTTAAGAAAGTAATTCTAAGTAAGAAATCACATAATAGGTAGTTAATAAATGCTAAGATAAGTTAAAAATGTAAAATATGAAGTTTATGCAAAATGTGTCATCGTTCTCACACCAGTGCAGGATGAGGGCACATCAGATAGGTAAAACAGGGTAATTAATTATGGTTTGGGAAGGGAATAATGGTAAAAAATAATGAAATTTAGAGGACTAAACCAAAAAATTGCTAAAAATAGTAAGTTGTGAAAAAAACTGAAAGAGACAATGATGGGGCCCCAATTGGAATAGGTGGGTGGCCACCAATATCCACCTGGATCATTCCTTCCCCCTTAGGAAGAAATGGTCCCCATTAAGTTGAGTTCCTCCATGAGATGAGGAAAATTTTGTTGAATTTGGTCCCTGGTGAACCACTTGCCTTGGTACAGGAGTTGGCCAGCTTTGACAACCCGATACAGTTGGATCTTCTATCGGCGAGTGTTCTTGATTTGCATGTCCATGATATAGTCTGTGGTGGCCTGTTCCATGCAGTCTGGGTTTAACTCTTTTGGTGTGAGTTCTTCTGCAATGTCAGAGTTTTCCAATAGAGGTGGAAGTAGGGACGAAGGTAGTCTACATTGAATACTGGGTGCAGACCAAGGAATGGTGGAATACTGAGCTTGAAGGCATTGTTCCATACAGCCTTTGTGATGGTGTACGACCCATATCAGAGCAGGCAGATCTTGTGGTGGGGTCCAGGGAGGCACTCCTTCTGTAAATGTAGCCACACTTTTTCACCCACCTGGAAGTTGTGGCACCCAATGTTGATCATGTCGTTGCTTGTACTTAGCATTGGCTCTGTCCAATATGCCATGAACCTATTGGCGGATGTGCTGAATGCGCTTGATGAATTTGTTTGCTTTGTCAAATTTATACTGGACATGAGCCAAATCGGCCTGAGTAGCTGCAAATGGCATGGATATGTCAATGGGACATAGTGGTTGGAATCCCAAGCCCACCTGAAAGGGGCTATGGCCAGTTGAGCTGTGGAGAGCCTGGTTATAACTGTGTTGTGCATAGGGAAGGCTCTCATCCCATGCGTGTGGATGCTTTGAATTGTACATATGTATAATGTGTACAATCATCTTGTTGATGACCTCTGTTTGGCCACTAGTTTGGGGATGGAAGGCTGTGGACTTGGTGAGCTTGGTGTCCAACATTAACCAAAGGCTGGACCAAAATGTGCTGAGGAACCTGTTGTCAGGATCTGATATGATAGACTATGGGATCCAAAAGTGCACCCACACTCATTCAAAGAAGAGTTTAGCAGTGGCTTATGTTGTGATATTATTCTTGCAGACCGCCATAATGGCCATCTTTGAGAATCTTTCGACGACCACGAAAACACAGTCATTTCCATGCTTAGTAGAAGGAAGGCC
The DNA here is from genome assembly GCA_034641835.2 of Pinus albicaulis. Lineage (NCBI taxonomy): Eukaryota > Viridiplantae > Streptophyta > Pinopsida > Pinales > Pinaceae > Pinus > Pinus albicaulis. The sequence continues at coordinate 542,202,605 of CM076570.1, forward strand.
TGACATGTAATCCATGGAGATGGATTCCCAAGGTTGACTAGGGGTAGGTAGCGGAGTATAAAGCGCTTTCTTCTTGATGGTCGATTCTGAAATGGCGCAAATAGTGTAAGATTTGATGTACTTCCCGACATCCTGTCAAAGGTTCGGCCAATATAAATACTTCTGCAATACTGCCACTATTTTCTCAACCCCAAAATGCCCAGCGACTCGACTGTAGTGCGCTTCCCATATCATCTTGGCACACTCGCTTGAAGGAACACATAGGTGTCCCAGGTGACATAATAGTGCATCTTGGAGGTGAAATTTTGGAACTTGCATACCCCCTAAGAGTGCCTTGTATGTGTAGCTGAATTCTGGATCGCTCTCGTAGAGAAGCAGCCAATTAGAAGTCTCATGCCCACAAGAGTTGAGAATGGTGGTTATGGCCATGATCGGTGGTTGGCTGAGGAAATCTGCAACATTATTGGTGCTACCCTTCTTGTACTTTATGTTCAAATGAAATTGTTGTAGGTATGTGGACCACTTTTGATGGAGATCATTCTGCAACTTCCCTTGTGTTTGTATGAACTGCAAGGGTTGGTGGTCTATGTGGATGATTGTCTCCTTCCCCAAAATTTAATGCTTCCATTGTCGACAAGCATGCACAATGGAATAAATTTCTTTGTCATAAGTGGGATACTTTTGAACTTTTTCAGACAGTGTCTCATTGTGATATGCTACTGGATGCCCCTGTTGAGTAAGAACTACCCCAATAGCATAGTCAAAGGCATTTGTCTCAATCTCAAATGGCTGTTGTAAGTCTGGTAATGTGAGCACTAGGGTAGAACAAAGGCGATGTTTCAATTCTATGAATGCCTTCTGTTGAGATTCTGACCAAAAAAAATTTTCTTTCACTCCTCCCTTGGTGAATTGACTCAAGGGCCAAGTAATATGAGAGAATCCCAACATGAACATGCGATAGAAATTAGCAAGACCTAGAAAGCTGCGAAGCTCTGTTAGGGTGGTTGGGGCTGGACAATACTGAATGACTTGGATCTTGGCTGGATCCACATGCACCCCCCTTTCATCAATAATTTATCCTAGATATTGAACCTGGGTCATGCCAAAAGTGCACTTCTCGAAATTGGCACACAACTTGTGTTGCCGTAGTGTTTGGAGGACTTCTCGGATGTGGTGGAGGTGCTCTTCTCAAGTCTGGATGAAGATAAGAATGTCATCCAAGTATACCACTACAAATGAGTTGGTGAATGGACGCAAGATGTCATCCATCAACCTCATGAAGGTTTCGGGAGAATTTTTCAATCCGAAAGGCATGACGAGCCATTTGAAAAGGCCCTCCTTGGCTTTGAAGGCAGTCTTCCACACATCAGAGGGTTCGATTGGTACCTGGTGATACCTAGAATTCAAGTCAATCTTGCTGAAATATTTTTCCCCTTTGAGTTGGTCCAGAAGGTCATCAATCTGTGGGATCGGGTACCTATTCCAGATAGTGATCTTGTTCAGCACCTGATAATTAATACAAAGTCTCCAAGTCACATCCTTCTTCTGTACTAACACGATCAGCCTACCACAGGGCGATGAATTTGTTCGGATGTGACCTTTCTGTAGCAGCTCTTGAATCTTCCTCTTGATTTCATCATTCTCTAGAACAGAGTGCCTATAGATCAGTCCATTGAGTAGCGACGCACCTGGGGTCAGGTCAATGGGGTGCTTGACCTGATAGTTTAGAGGCACCCCTGTGGGTGAGGTGAAGATGTCCCCATACTCCTCCACAACCTTGTCCATTTGTTGTTGTCATATAGAGGAGCCATGTCTAGAGGTTGTGGCCACAGTCTTCTTCTTGCCCTAGGGGTGAATCATTATGAAAACAAATTTCTTGGTTTAGGAAATGAACTTACTACATTTTTTTGCAGTAACCAAAGATATAGTGGGAGGTGGTGGTACCTCTGGTATCCTATGTAGAAATTTGAATAGTTTTCTGAATTATTCACCGATATTATCCTGGTCACATACTATTTGAGCTTCATACATAACATATAATCTCTTCTACGCATTAATCATCACATGCAGAAATAAAAACAACAAGCGGTATTGAAAACATTCACATGCGCACATAGAAATTCAACACATATAACACAGTATGTATACCGGGGAAAGCTTACAGCTGAAAACCCCCTCCTGTCTGTATATTATAATGAAGAAGAATCATGTAAAAATCTCAGTACAATACTCCTCACAAGTACTCAGTACAGTCTCCAAAAGTTACACACAAACTAGCTCAGTTTTGAAAAAGTCACGGGTTCAAAACTCCTCCACTGTTTGCCTACCTCTACTGTGCAATCCAAGATGAGAGAATGGATTGAATGAATTCGAATTCCCTTGGCATTAAATGCGCAATCCTAATTGGAAATCTCCTCCAATGATTGTGCAAATCTCATGCACACTATAGTCACAACTGATAGTAGACTCCACCCTTTCTCTTACCTCTTCCACTGGTCTTCACTGAACTGTACATGCATTGTAGTTAACTGATGTGTTCTTTATTTGAATTATGAGTTAATAATTACTGAATTAATTATTAGTTAATTCACACCACTCATCACTAGTGTATTTTTCAGTTAGACTAAATACAACTAGTTCAACTAAGTTAAACCGAACACAACTCCACCAACTGTCTCATCAACTCCACCAAACTCTGCCACATGAGTTCTAACTGAATTCAACCATGAAATAGCTCAACTAACCCCTAGGAATAGCGTAATTCCTTCTGTCAGCTGCATGTGCCACATCCGTAGCTCGAACTGAAGTGCTCCAAGAGGATAAGATAATGTTTATAATCCAAATATTATTAAGGGCTAATAATATTCGACTGATCTATTTTTAGACTGGCAGTCTAAAAATAGACTCTGCCCAATGTCTAAAAATAGAGGTCCATCTATTTTTACCAACTTGACCAATCATCCATAAATAGCATCCTGCAACTCATAGACCATGATCCATATGTCTAAAAATAGACATAGTCTAAAAATAGACTCTTCGACAAAAATCACATGTGTGGTCCCCACCTAGTTTAGGTGATCACTTTCCAACTAGGATCAGGAAAGATGTTTCAGGAGGCCTCCTTCATTGTTTCTTGTTGCCATTTTCAACACTCCCTCTCAACAAGAAAGGACTGTCTTTGCATGCGACATGCAACTCCATGCATTCGCCCTGCAACCTTCACAAGCGCCATGCAACTCCATGCATTCGCCATGCAAACTCATGCATGCACCATGAAACTCCATGCATGTGCCATGCACCCTAAGCGCCATGCAACTCCATGCATCTGCTCTGCAACTCCTCTGAAACTGAATAGGCTCTAAACAACTCAATCAATCTGATGCATCTATCATCAAAGTCTTCGACTTCTGCTTGGCCAATTGCACATGTCATCAGGAACCACTGCGCTGCTGATCTCTTGCACCCATGCACTCTGCACTTGCTGTCAACTCTGATCCGTGCTCCAGTATCCGACACTGTCACTTTGATCTGCCTGCATCAATCCAACTGATCATGCTATTGCTGCACTGTGGGCACCTCGTAGCCAGGTTCAACTCATGAGATCCACACCATCTCATGAATCCTGCCCAGAAATCTCCTCTTGGGATTACTCATGCATGTCGCCCCACCTCTCACTTGGTGGTATAGCTGCATGCACTCCCTCTGCCCATCTGGCATGAAATTTCTCTGCATGAGTGGTTTCTTGCACTCCATGATCTTCTTGTGGCTGCTCCACATCCCGAGGTTCACTATCATCTGCATGCAAAACTTGCTCCCTCTCAAGCATCAATTGCATGTCTTTTTTCCTGCTTCCCAACAGTAGGAAGCTCTGTAGACATCCCATCTACTTCAAGTCTGTAGAGATTCTTTGTCTGAATCCCAACCCTCTTGACTTGTCCCGTTGCCTTGTGCCGAAGGAAAACTTTTCCTTCTCTGAAGACAACTTCATACCCTTTATCCTCTAACATTGCGACTGAGATTAAATTCTTTGTTAGACCTGGTACATGCAATACATCTTGTAAAAGAATGAGTTTACCTGACTCCCTCTGAAAGGTTATGGTACCAATGCCGGTCGCATTGTATCGTCCACCGTCACCTAACTCAACATGCATCTGGAGACCTTTCTCCACCAAGTCACTGAAAAGATTTGCATCTCTTGTCATGTGAAAGGAAGCGCAACTATCAAAATACCACCCTAATCCCAATGCACTAGACACCATGCATGCGATCAATGAGAAGTCCAGCTCAAATTGCGAGGCAAGAGCCTCAACGGCTGCAGCTCCAGCAGCCTGTTTGTTCTTCTTCTTCTGTGGACAATTCGTGGCGTAATGTCCATGATCATGACAGTGAAAACACTTCACTTTGGACATGTCACACTCTTTACCATCCGCACCGGATTGAGAAGCCTTCTCCTTGCCCTTCCCTTTCCTTGCTTTGGTAGCCAAAGTGCAATCTTCTTCATCAGATATCTTTGATGAAGATCCATCTCTGGTACTCCGTCGGATCTCCTCTTGCACAAGATCAGACCACAGTCTTTCCCACACTGGCAATTTCTCCCGACCATTGACACTGTCCTGATATGCATGCCAACTTTTCGGAAGCCTGAGGAGAGCCAAGCTCACCAATTCCTCATCCTCCACACTAACTCCTACACTCCCAAGTTCATCCCTGCAGTGGACAAACTTTGTCAAGTATACCGGAATAGTGTCATTCTTCTCCATCTTTATTTTCCTGAGTTTATATTTGAGCGCCAACTTCCTTTGGTCACTCTTGCTCTGGAACAATTATGTCAAAGCTTTCCACATCAAGAATGGAGAATCTTTACCATGCAGGATAGATACTATGTGATCCTTCACGCCCTCCAACAGAATCCTTCGACACCTTGCTGTCTTCTTTTGCCAAGCTTCAATCACAGCAACATCCGTAGAAGTAGGCTTTGGAATTTCTTTCTCTATGAATTCCAACAGCCCATTGTCATCTAACACTGCCTCCATCCTGTCTTTCCATGCAATATAATTCGAGCTGCCTTCCAAGGCATACTCCAATCACAATCCGACGAAAGACATCTTTGCTTTTGACACCAAGAAAAACAATTCTGCAATTCGAATTCCAACAGCTCCAAACTCCACCGCTTCCGATCTAAAATTCGTGAGAAAAAATTATTTCCAAATCAGAGATCGACTGCATGGGCATTTACCAGACCTTTCACCTTCAAATAAGGATGAATCCGGAGGCTACCTGGCCCGATTGCAGACTCTGCCTGAAGAAATAAAATGCAATCACTTTCTGAATAATAGATCTGATGATCAATATCGCTCTGATACCATGTAGAAATTCCTGAATAAATCACTTATTCAACCGAGATTATCCTGGTCACATACTATTTGAGCTTCATACATAACACATAATCTCTTCTATGCATTAATCATCACATGCGGAAATAAAAACAACAAGCGATATTGAAAACATTCACATGCGCACATAGAAATTCAACACATATAACACAGTATGTATACCGGGGAAAGCTTACAGCTGAAAACCCCCTACTGTCTGTATATTATAATGAAGAAGAATCATGTAACAATCTCAGTACAATACTCCTCACAATTACTCAGTACTGTCTCCAAAAGTTACACACAAACTAGCTCAGTTTTGAACAAGTCACGGGTTCAAAACTCCTCCACTGTTTGCCTGCCTCTACTGCGCAATCCAAGATGAGAGAATGGAATAGAATGAATTCGAATTCCCTTGGCTTTAACTGCGCAATCCTCATTGGCAATCTCCTCCAATGATTGTGCAAATCTCATGCACACTATAGTCACAACTGATAGGTAGACTTCACCCTTTCACCCACCTCTAACACTGGTCTCCATTGAATTGTCCATGCACTGCTGTTAACTGATGTGTTCTTTAGTTGAATAATGAGTTAATAATTATTGAATTAATTAATAATTAATTCACACCACTCATCTCTAGTGTATTATCCAGTTAAACTAAATACAACTAGTTCAACTAAGTTAAACCGAGTACAACTCCACCAATTGTCTCATCAACTCCACCAAACTCTGCCACATGAGTTCTAACTGAAGTCAACCATGCAATAGCTCAACTAACCCATAGGAAATTCGAATTTCCTTCTGCCAGCTGCATGTGCCACATCTATAGCTCGAACTGAAGTGCTCCAAGAGGATAAGATAATGTTTATAGTCCAAATATTATTAAGGGTTAATAATATTTGACTGACCTATTTTTAGACATGCAGTCTAAAAATAGACTTTGACCTGTATGTCTAAAAATAGTTGTCCATCTATTTTTACCAACTTGACCAATCATCCAAGAATAGCATCCTGCAACTCCTAGACCATGCTCCATATGTCTAAAAATAGACTCTTCGACAAAAATCACATGTGTGGTCTCCACCTAGTTTAGGTGATCACTTTCCAACTAGGATTAGGAAAGATGTTTCATGAGGGCTCCTTCACTGTTTCTTGTTGCCATTTTCAACATGCATGTGAAGAGGAGTGGAATTCATGCCCATTTAGGATATATAACTCATGCCATTAAGGAGGGACACATGTCTTCATAACTTATGCTTTTGAGAGAGTGTAACATGCATTAAAGAGTGTGTAAGTTGAATTTTTTATGACATGCTTGCTTGCATGATTATGTTATCTCATTGATATAATCAAATACATGAAAGTCACAACCAGATAATTCAATGCATATTCTTTTTAGTTAAATGGCATGAAATACAAGCCAACGTTGAATTATTTTTCCTCTAAACATCAAAAGAGTTAGAAACTAATGTTGGCTTTAAGGTATGATTTTTTCATTTGATGTGCCAAAATTCAACAATTGTATGCATTATTTTACCTTCAACTTTAAGGAAAGAAGGAAATGTTGATGAATGATGCAATTTCACTTGTTGCACTGCCTTTTCCATCATTACTGAGATTCAAGCTTGTTTGTGAAGAAGAGGTTGGAATTCATTAAATCATATCTTGTGTGTTACTTATCGAGGCAATGCAAATCATATCTTGCAATTTACATTTCATCTCAAGGAGAATAACGAGTTTTCAAACATATGATTTCAGTACATGTAGAGTAGTTGGTTGTGGAAGAGGTTTGTAAAAGGGAGTTCTTATTGAAATTTCAGCGTCTACACCCAATGAAAGAAAATCGAAAGAAATGCCCTTTGGTTGGTGGCTTGAAGGACAAATTGTTTAGTTTGAAAATTTGAACTTACACAGGGCTAATAAGGGAGAGAAATTGGTGCTGCCTAATTTATCTTCATCTACAAAATTGAATATGTGATGTTAATACACAAAGTTTTGGTTGCAAGGAACAAGAAATGTATTGGATAGCATACTTCTTTATAATCAGGATTGTGCAAAATTTGAAAGCTAGCTGAACAAGGTTAACATAGTGTGCTCTATGTCTCTTTGTAATATGCCATTCTTTAACAACCTTTTTGCAATTCTTTTTATACCATTGTATTGGAACCTAATAAAAATTTAACTTATGTTTTTCTTATCTAAGTCGGTGTATATAATAGATTTGTTAGTGCATATGTAATTTTTGTTTTCTTGTGAATGTGAAAGTCGTGATTTCTCAAAATGCTTGCATTGTGTTGAAATCAATACTTTTACCCTGACTAATTTAAAGAACTGGAATGTATAAAAATTCACATTACTGAATACCTCAAAAGTGTTTAAACTTGATGGCTTCTTTTAATGTCTTCACGGTAATCAATTTTTTAATTTCTGAGATGTTTTTTTATAAGTTGATATTGTTGAAATTTTAATGTTCTATGTTCTAACAATCACTTATTATAAAACTCCTTTATGTTGCAATATTAGATAAAAAATTGTAGATAGAACATAAATCAAATGCATAATAGAAGATAACCAATAATACAATGAGATACATTTAATTTAGGTCTAATGATTGGGGGGAAAACCCACAAGGGGAAAACCCAACCAAATTCTTCTTCTATTAGAAATCAATTGTTTAGTAGAGATACAAAGTACAATGAAAGATCAAGAGAATGAGTAAATTCACCCAAATATGAACAAGTTGTAGCATGAAGATCACTGGTAGTAGCAGTAGATGCATACACTAAATCAACCTTTCCTTCAACTGAATCAACACTGAAGCACTGAAGCACTGGATCAATCTTAGCTCACTAAGTTCTACTCTTACTCTCCAAGTCTTTCTCTTGGATTCTTCAACTCTCTCCAACTCTTTCTCAAGTTCAAATTATTCTTTCACAATGCACAAGTAGTGAGGAAAAATAATGAGACACACACACACACACACACACACACACATAAGAGGAGAAATAAATCCATGTCATAAAGGAGGAGTAACTTACATGTGAAGAGCAGTGTAATTCATGCCCATTTAGGAAATATAACTCTGCCATTAAGGAGGTACACATGTCTTTGTAACTTATTCTTTTGAGAGAGTGTAACATGCCTTGAAGATTGTGTGAGTAGATTTTTTTATGACATGCTTTTATTGAGTGTAAGAGAAACTTTTATGACATGCTTTAATGAGTGTAAGAGAGTGTAAGAGAATTAATGAAAGTGTAAGAGAACATTACTAAGAGCCATGAGTTAGTGACTTTAATTTCTTTTTAATAATAATATAATAGTATCATAAGAATACTAATAATAATATTAATTATAATATTTATGATTAAGTCGAATTTGAACTATTAGGATTGATTGATGATCAAAAGGGGTTTTCCATCAACAATACTTGATTACCAGTTTATGCAAGGTGATTTACTATCTTGATACTTTCTAATTTTAGGCTTTCTATTTTTAGAAATTTTATTTCTAGACTTTCTATTTTTAGAAATCCTATGTTTATACTTTCTATTTTTAGAAATTCATCCATGAGAATTTTCAACACTCCCTCTCACCTAGGGAGGAATTTATTTCTACGACAAAAGGTCTTTAATTTCTTTGCTCATCTTTGTTCATCTCTCCTCTATATCATCTGGAACAATGATGTCTCACTCTAACGAAGAAGAATCATCATAAGGGAGCTCCGACTACCACCCTATATCCACAAAAAATAGGGGAGATTAATCTATCACCCTATATTCACTTGGGGGGATTGCCACTTGCCAACATATGACAAGGATTTCACACAGCCAAGTCTCAAATATGCTTTGGGGGATAACCCACTTTTCAAGGATCTCACACAACCAAGTCACATCTTTGCTTGGGGGGGTAACCCACTTGACAAGGATCTCATACAATCAAGTCACATCTTTGCTTGGGGGGATCCACTTGTCAACACATGACAAGGATGTTGCACATCCAAGTCTCATCTCTTCTTGTGGGGATCCACTTGTCAACGCATGACAAGGATCTCGCACATCCAAGAGTCGTCTCTTCTTGAGGGGATCCACTTGTCAACACATGATAAGGATCTTGCACATCGAAGACTCATCACTGCTTGGGGGGATCCACTTGTCAACACATGACAAGGATCTCACACATCCAAGACTCATCACTTCTTGGGAGGATCCACTTGTCGACACATGGAAAGGATCTTGCACAACCAAGTCTAATCTGTAATTGGGGGGATCCATTTGTCAACACATGACAAGGATCTCACACATCCAAGGATTATCACTACTTGGAGGGATCCACTTGTCAACATATGACAAGGATCTTGAACATCCAAGGCGTATCATCCATGACCACCCTCTCTAAGAAGGGTCACATTTGTCTGTCCAAGCCACTCTCTGAAAACCAAGAACTTCCCTTTTGGAAAAGGCTTCATAAGAATTTCAACGATATGGTCATTAGTCGCTATATTATGGATTCTACTACTCTCTACACCATATCTCAGATATAGTGACATTTGATCTCAATATACTTAGAGTTGTCATGGAACATGGGATTTTCTGCAAGTCGAATCCCACTCTTATTGTCATAGTAAATTACCATTGTGTTCATAACATGCTCAAAAAACTCTCCAAAGAGCTTCCTAAGCCATATTGCCTCAAAAATAGCCATGCTAGCAACAATGTACTCAACTTCACTTGTGTTGAGGGCTACAAAATTTTTCTTCTTGCTCATCCAAGATATCATGGCATATCCTAAGTTGAAGTAACTCCCAAATGTGTTTTTTCTATCTGTAGAGTTACTAACCCAATCAACATCTGAGTATTCATGTAGTTTTGTATCACTGAAAATATATTTCAATCTCAAATTGATGGTCCCATGTAGGTGTAACAACCCTGGTAAAAATTCCATGTAATAAAGTTAAAAATAATAACCACGATTCATGGGACACTTATTCCAAGCTTAATGTTGGGCAAAACATCCTAGTGGGTATTCATTGGGTATATTATGGCTAAGGAAATTGGCAAAGGAAAAGGCAATGGGTTTGGAAAGACAAAATGACATTTTTGGCACATTTATTTATGAAAATATTGGAAATTAGGAGAAAAGGGAGATGAAAGGTCACAAGTTGCATGTGAGGAGGAAATTGAAGGAAAATAATGGAAAATTGAGAAAATAGAGGTCTCTTCTATAAAAATTTTATGAGGATCTGTTGGTACCTTTTGTTAGTGCATTTTTTTGGAGCTCTCTTAGTATTTTATCTATCTCACTCTCACTCTTGGAAACTTGAGTTTCTTGGAGCATTTTGGCATTTGAGCCAGAAAGGAAAGAAAGCAGGAAAAAGGAGGAAACAAGTAAGGAGGAGCAGGGATCAAGCAACTACAATAGGATTCTTGGTAGATATTGATTTGAATGTGTGTTGTCATTGCTAGATTTGGCATGCATGGTATTTCACGTGGTTTTTTGATGTCTTGGCATGGGTTTTTTCCAGTTGTGACTGTGTTTTCAGCCTAGCCTTGCCATTTCTAGATAGCCATGGTGTCATGGAGTTCTCATGTTTTGGTTTAGCTGGATTATTGGATGGATTTGAAGCTGAGGGGTGGATCTTCGAATTTATATAGCACATGGTCTAGTGGTCCCTGAACCGGACTATGGATCACGGTAAAACTGCTGGCCTAGTAACCCCTGATCCAGACTATGGGTTGCGGTAAAGCTCGGATTGTGTTTCCTCGGTGGACCTGGGAATCCTTGATCAGTGAATAGTGGGATATACGAGAAAGCCTATAGATGGTTTTCTCTTCATTAGGCCTAGGAATCTCAGGTTTTGGATATACAATAAATCCTGGAGAGTATGTCTCTGTTTAGGGCCTAGTGACCCCTAATTCAAAATGTGGGTTGCAGTAAATCCTGAGAGACTAGGAGCCATGAAAATTCCTCACGGTGTAGGCATAGAGAATCTGGTGATATCCATGCTTGTGTTGGCCTAGTGATTGGGTTTAGATCACAGTAAAGCCGGTTCTGACATTTTTTTTTGTGTTGGCCTAGTGATCCAGGTTGGATCATGGTAAAGCCTGATTTATATTGACGAGGGTGAGGTGGTTTAGCCTTGGGATGCCCTGGTTGGTTCTTTCGGTTTGAGTCCCAAATTCATGCTTGGAATATGACACGAGGGTGATTGGCTAAAGTAAGATTTGGATGAGCCAATATATGATTGGGTGGAACGTGGAAGTCCCATCTATGGTTGGTTTTTACATTCAATAATGAAGAGCTCATTCCTTTGCTATTTGGTATTCAAATGTACTGGTTTATATGTGGATTCTATTGTTGTCATATCCATTGTATTTATGTTGTTAATACATTGGTTATAAGCATGTATTCAATGAGTGATGATGTATGGTTCTATCTATGTTTTTACTTGTAAATGAATGCACAATGTATCTATGGTCAAATAGAGTGTATTGCAGCTAATGATGTAAGGGAGTAATGCTTCTCAGTGATTCTCAAATAAGTATGACACCTCTATGTTTAAATATGTTGTTTACACATGTAGATGCAATGTTTGTGACATGTTTGACGAAACTCCTATCATCGCTAGGAGGGGTCTAGATGAGTTCCTGATGTGATTTCTTGTGATTTCTTTTGTAACTTTATTTTAATTTTATTCTTCATACCCTAAAGTTTCATGAAGTTCTGGTAGTAACCTGGGCTTTGGTGCTGAAAAGGTGGCACAAATTTTAGAGTTGTAGGCACAAAAATGACCATTTGGGACATGGCCGCTACCTTTCCTTGGCATGCCTACGGCTATAGGCTCCCAACTATTACTTTGCCTTGGCATGCCTATGACTATGGCCTTAAAATGGTCAAAATTCAGCGTCCCTTAGGTTTCAAGAGCCTGGAACATTGGGTTACCTCCTATTACACAACATTTTGTCACTGTCCCTGCAATCCCCAACTCGCACATTGGAGGGTCGTTTATGTGACTAATAAGCAGTGCATGCTTTGTAAATACCATCTTTGCATCCCTTTTGATTAAAGCAACATTCTTCCTGTTGAAAATTCCCTGAGCAGAGCTATAAAAACCCATGTTTTTTCCTTGGCACGAGTAGCCAGTTACACCCTCGCGCCGACCGAGAAACTTAACACTGAGCCCACACAAGTTGGCGCTTTGTGCCAATTAGACACCTGCTCTAAGTTGTTTATGGAATGTTTTTTAAAAATAGAGGTGAAGGTTCTATTCCGACCACCCCGGGGATGAGTCATTGGGAGTGGTTGAACTGAAACAACCATGGACTCCTTCCTTTAGTTAGTAGTTTCCACCTCCCTTGGAACTCTCCTAAAGGATAGGACTCTCTCCCACCTTTGTAGGGATCCAAACTTCCTCATTCCCCTCTATAAAAGAAACTATCTCTCTTATCATCAACTAGCTAAACTTGGAGAGTTAGACACACTATATTTGAATTTCTAGAGAAGATAGAGCAAGGAGGAATTACATTGAGGAAGCTTGAGTCCATGACTTCTAAGAGAGCTTGAGTCCATGCCTTCACCCCATTCGAATTCGCTGACAAATATTTGAGATGCACTTCGCCTGAACCCCACTTGAGGAGACCACAACGTCAAAGCATTGGTTGTAATCTTCCTTCTACTCATTTATATACATGACTACTGTTTGGTTCCACTATTGTGTTATGATGTTTATGTAATACGATAGATTTAGCCCTCTTTGAATGGTTAATAGTTGTGAGTGAAACCATTATGTCGTATGTTTTTCTTGTTCTTTGTTCTGTGTGCAAGTATTTGAGCGTAACATCGAGCAAATTGTGATTTTCCAAGGCAGGAGCGAGAGGCTGCTATTCTTTCTACAACGACGACAACGTTGGATTCTTGGTAGGTTAATCTACCATGTCTTTTGTTCATTCATTAACTAGGAAGCAACACTTTAGCGTGTCCTTTTGTTTCTAGACCCACCCTAGGGCTAGAGGGATCGTCTTTGTCCGCAGAGAGGATTTACCTTCAAAACAAATTGGCGACTCCACTGGGGATTAGTGCGAGTTTGTCGTTTTATCCTGTTGGGCCAGTTTCAATTATTGGTTTTGTTATCTGTCTTTTTCTTGTTTGTGTGCTTAGTTTCCATTCTTTGTTCAGATCCAGAGTGTCAGGGTTGACCTCTGCTCATTATATTTTGGTTTTTCCTCTTTTTTCCTTGGTTATCTGGCTTGGTACGGTTTTGCGCTGGACAGTCGTGCCGAATGGTGCAGGTTGCTCTTTTTGCACTTGCACCAACCTCTGTATGGCGCGGATTACAGCCTTACAGTCGTACCAACCCCTATAGGTTTTGGATCTTAATGAGTGTTTTGGTCATTTGTTCTTGCTTCTGGGTTATTTTCTGATGTGATTGAAGCCTTTAAGGACTGTGTTGACTACTGTAGACTTGTTTCCTTCAGTCGTTTGTCCATTTTCCTGTCGGCGTTATTTGAGACCTTAGGGTTTCTAAGTGTTCTGGTACACTGAGCCTTCTACTTGAAACAAGTCTCTTTGATTGTTTTCAATCTCGTTTTGGGTAATTATGATGATTTTTTCTTGATCCTCTTGAGTATTTTGTTGTTTGAATGGTCTTTTCGTTTTATCGATTGATCCTTCTTCTTCTTTCTCTGAGCACTGATTACGTTGCTTGTTTGGGTCATTTTGGGAAACTCTCTTTTCATTAAAAGTTTGCTACATTAGCTTGCATGTTTTTGTGTTTGTTTTGTCTTAATTGAATCATTCAATTCCGAGTCTCTACATTCGCAAAACTCATTCTAGTGTTTGTTTTTTTTCCCATTGAATTAGTACAATGTGTGCTTCATTTCATTGAAAATTCAAAAAAAAAAATTGCATTCTTTCATTGCATTGAAAGTGAAACGTTCCTTTACGTAACTAGCATTTTGTCAATCTAGGAAGGATTTTTGTTTTCAATTGATTGCATTAGAGGCATTAGAAGTTTTCTTCACTTTCCTTGTTTGTTATTGTTTGAAAGATTACTATCCTTCCTATAACTAACATTCATCGAATTTGAAGAGATGTTTGTTTGCATATAGTTTGCATCTAGGAAGTTGAACTCTACATTCGATAGGGCCTTAAAATTGAAACCTAATCCAAGATCAACTGTTAAAATTTATTCAATGAACCTAAGGCAAAATTGAAACCTAACACAACATTCTAGTGGTCTAGGCTAGAGACGTGTTCCGGTGTCTTTAAACCTAGTAGCTGTCGTTCTCTTTTTGGCTTCAGACAACGCTAGTATGGAATTGTGCTCCTCGTACCATTGCGCATATAAAGCGAGACCCCTCTAGGTTACAATCCTTTATCCATAGGAAGCAGAGTGTGCCTCCTTGTAACCGTGATACACCGAACACAACATCCGGGGAGACTATCTGCACGTACGTTAAGTCCTTGGTCATTTCTCTTTCATTTGATCACCAAGGTGTATATGGCAGTTCACGGAAGCTTGGTATACCCTCTTGCTTAGATACATGAGTAGTCGTTTCGATCTTTTCATGAATCTTTAAACAAGAAAAAGATCATCGAGCACTTGTCCTTTCATGCTCGTTTCAATGAAAGCGACTAGAGTCATCTTTTGTCTATTTCTCGACTCTTAAAACATGAAACAACAAATTTTGGTTTCAGTGTCATAAAATAAATCACATACAATCACACGTATATTTAAAGTTTGTTACTTGGCCTGTTTTTTTTCCTTAGTTCTTGATCTTGGAATCTTAGATTGGTTCTCTTTTTCCTTCCTGGTCTGATATACGATCAAAGTGGCAAAACCTCCAGTTTCGTCGTCCTCATTGCCTCCTAGTGGTGGTACTTTTTCGGACGTTTCTTATGAAACCCCTCAGTCCACTAGGTCTACTGAGTTTTCAAAGCCTATCCTCCCGTCTATTAAACCTCTTTCTACTCGATCTTTGCCTGACGAGCCAGTTGAGTTCAATTGGCCTCCTTCGGGCGCTTGGTTTGGTTTTGGAGGAGAAGGAAATTTTCCTCCTCTTACATCGGGATCACCATTTATTGCTTCTACGATACCTCCTAGTCCTTGTAGCCTTTTTGAAGATCTTACGGCAGATTCAGATATGGATTCTTCGAGTCTAGTTGGTAGTGAAGAAATTCCTGTTTCTTCAGGCGAATATCATCTTTTTCCTGAGAATCTTCCTCATGTCTCTATCCAATTTTATCCACCATCAGTGTCACTTCCACTTGGATATAGGTCATTGAGTCAGATTATGTCTGGTGTTGCTTCCATTGCACAATCCAGCACAGTGACTCCTTCTAGGAGTTCAGTCATGACTTCATTAGGATTGTCACCTTCGGCACTAGATCTGTCAATTATTGTTACGTCTGTCCCAGTTCAACCTACTGTTTGTGTGGCTTCTTCTACACGAGTTTTTGCATCTCAGTCGTCTAGAACTTTTCACACTCGCAGGTCTATTAATCCCGGTCTGGGTAGATCACAGTCTCGCGCCGTTGAAACCCCACTCACTTTGGTTTCTACTTATGAATTTGATGAGAAAATGTTGGATATTCACCGAAGTTATGCTCTTTTAGCGGAAGCCTCACCTGCTTATAGTGTTTTTTCCACTGCCCCGTGATTCCAGGCGGTCTTACTTTTGAGGAGTATTTGTTAGTTGTCCAACAGCAGAATCCTAAAGGTTCTCAACAACCTCGTGCTACTGGAAACCCTATTTTTCATCATTATGATGCTGTTGGTAACCTTGTTTATTCATTTCCATATCATCATGATAAGAATGGTAATCCTGTTTATTTTCCTCCTACTTATCCTCATCAGAATGTTTCTCAGTTTAGACCTACTCTACCTGTGCAACCCTCTAGCTTGCAAGGACAACCTCCTGTGGGACAACCTTTAGCTTAGCAGGTCCCTACCTTTGGTCCACAGGGACAACCATATGGTCCACAAGGCCAACCTTTACAAGGACAACCTTTGGTCCAACATGGACAACCCTCCGGTCTCTCGGGTCAATCTGTAAATCAATCTGGATCATCTTTTGGTCCCGGGGGGCAAGTTTATCCACCACAGGGACAACCTGTTGCACCTCAATCACAGGTGCACATTCAGTATGGCCCAAATATTGTGCAACTGGGACAACCCTACGGTCCTTCTCTGGGTCAACCTAGTTATCAGGGACAACCTGGTCCATCACAACCATCAGGCCGACCTTCCCCACAAGGTCAACCTGGTGGCCCTCAACAACCATTTCAATAGGCGGTTAAACCAGCTCAGCAGTCGTTGCAACCTGCCCACCAACAGATTCCTTCATTTCCGCAGCCGGTTCTACCTATTTACCCTGCTCAGCAGCCTGCTCAACCTGCTCTGCAAGGTCAACCTACTTAACCACAGGGCGCTTACTACCCGCAAGGTTCATATCAACCGGTATATAGAGCACCCCAGATTCCTTACCCTCAAAATCAACGTGTGTATCAACAACCTAAAAGTCATGCTTACATTCCTCAGCAAAATCCTTATGCTACTCAGCAAGGACCTCAGTGGTCTACTTCAACTCAATATCCTGGTCCTCAACCCCAGTATCAACTGAATTATCTTGCTTCTAATCCCTATGATCTGAATCCTTCAAGACAGAATGTATGGGGGCAGAATCCCATTCGGCCTGGGTGGAATGTGCATACCGGTCCATATCAAAGACCTCCGATGAATTTCAATACCCAATTACCATTTATTAGTACGTTGGAATTACCAGATGTGTAAAAGTTGACAAATGATCCTATTCTTCATAACCCGTATTAGCCTCCGGTTCCTACCAAGATTCCCGGTGATTGTCCTAAATTTGAGGGTAAACCTAGAGAAGACCCCCAAATGCATGTTATGACTTATCACTTGTGGTGTTCCTCTAATTCTTGGGTTGATGATTCTATTAGTCTCCTTATTTTCCAGCTTACTCTTACTAGTGCAGCTATGAAGTGGTACATTGAGTTGTCTTGTGGAATCTTTCAAGATTTCAATTCCTTAGCCATGGTGTTCCTTACACATTTTCAGTTATCGATCCGCTATGAGATTGGGACACATCTCCTCACTTCATTGAAACATGACCAAGATACTCATATCTCAGATCATATTCATGAGTGGCGGCGTTGTCGTCACATGATCAAATTTGAAATTCCAGATCAACTTCTGACTCATTGGTTCACTACCTCCTTTGTCAATTAGATTGCAAAGGACATCGTTATGGGGGCATGTGTAACCGAGGAACAAGCCATTTCTTATGCCCAGTACCTTGATCATGTGTACTCTTAGTCCGATGCGTTATATGATATCTTGCTTGATGCTCCTTGATTTGGAACTTCTAAACTACCAGCGACTCCATCCATTGATGCTATTATTGGTTCTGTATCTCAGACTTCTTAGAAGCCTTCTTCATCCAACTCTGGGAAGCAAAAGTCTACTTCTTCCAATAATGTTGCTTCTCAGTCAACTTCAAATTCTGGCAAAACCGCTGAAGTAAATGTTGTTCAGGCCAATCCTACAGATAACAATTCCAAAGGTAAGAAGAATGGTAAAGGTAAGGCCAAAGCCGATACCCTGAAATAGGATTCTCCGAAGCCTCGTTCTGTTGATAGTTATCAATGCATACCGAAGTATCCTTGTTTAATTTGTGATGAATAGCACTTTACCAAAGACTGTCCTCAACGGTCTGAGGTGAGCCGATTGCTCAAAGGCACTCAAGGAGCTCCGACCTTTCTTAAAGAACCTTTTCCTCGGCAAACCCAGATGGTAGAGAAACTTCAGTCCTCTACCCCGTTTGGCTCTTAGGTGTTTATGATGAACGTTTCCGCACCCATTTCCATTGCTACTCAATCGAAAGATTACTTTGGCTCACGTCAGGCAACAGGGAAGGAAATCGCTGATGGTCCTCCTCCTCCACTTGCTTCTGGCCTTCTTGAGATTGAAGGACTTAGCACTGAATCCATTGTACGACCACCTTCCAAAGGTGTGCTCCGTAAGTCTTCGTACAATCCTAATGCCCCTGCCGCTCAGAATTACAATATTGTTGAGGATTTGGTTCAGGCGCCATCTGCAATGTCTGCATTAGAAGTAATTCAGATTTTTCCGTCACAACGGAAGGCTTTGCTATCTGTGATAGGTGGGGTCGATCCTGCCGATACTAGCCTTCTTACTTTTGATTTAGAGAATTTCGTCCCGCGACTCCCACACCAAGTTGCTCTCATCATCCAAGTTGGTATTAATGGTTTGAATATTCACCGGGCAGTTGTGGACGAGGGTGCATCTACCTGTGTCATGTCATCTACATGTTGGAAAGCCATTGGTTCTCCAGCTTTTACTTCTTCACCCAATTCCCTTGAAGAATTTGATGGAAGGGAAGACAGTCAATTTCGAGGTCGAAGTCATTGATGCCAAACTCAATTATAATCTTCTCCTCGGACGCAATTGGATTCACGCCATGCTGTGCATTCTGTCCACTCTCTTTCATGTTTTGAAATTCCTGCATGAAGGAAAGATTATTACTGTTAATCAATTGTCTTTCTTCATTTGTTCTTCCGAGAACAACGTTATGTATGTAGATAAGATTCCTATTCCTTACGAGAGTGTAGGGCCAGTCCTTTTCAAGGATCCTGCCCTCATGGGTATTTTTCCCTTTCCACCACTGAATACTGTTTAGGTCAATATGATTTCTCGCACATGACCCCTGGGTTATCCCTTCTCCTGAATAGATTGATTCATTCAGAGATTCGATGCCGTTGAGTCCGATTGAAATTGATTATTTTGAACTCATTACTGCATCAACAACTCCATCCTATGATTATGATCCTACAAGTGTGTCTCTTTAATTTTATTCTCAATCTCCTTGGCTTGGTGATTCCGATTCATGAGATCCTTTGAAAGAAGTGTTTCCTTCCGATAAGGCTATCATGGAGACCATGTCTCTTGAGGATCAACTGTGGGATGATGGGCATCATCGTTCCTCGTTTCGGCCAAGTCTAGGGGCCATGTCTACCTGTCTTGAGAGTTTTACTTCTCAGGCTCCTTATCCTCTGCTTCAAACACCTATTCAGATACATGAAGTTTTTTCGGAAGGTATCTTGAGTAACATTACCCAGACGATGCCTATTGACATTTTTGTTAAACCGGGAATCGTCGAGAACATCTATATTGGGGTCACTTGTTCTTCTGATGAAGTACAAGTTTATACGAGCCTTTTTTGCAAATTATGTGATGTCTT
The DNA here is from genome assembly GCA_034641835.2 of Pinus albicaulis. Lineage (NCBI taxonomy): Eukaryota > Viridiplantae > Streptophyta > Pinopsida > Pinales > Pinaceae > Pinus > Pinus albicaulis. The sequence continues at coordinate 542,222,259 of CM076570.1, forward strand.
TGCATGGTCCTACGAGGAAATTCCTGGCATTGATCCTAGAATCATGGTGCATGAGATTCCTACTTACCCAGGTTCAAAACCTGTTCGTCAGCATCTTCGTCTGGTGCATCCTAGGAAAGCTGCTGTCATTAAGGCCGAAGTAGAAAAGCTTCTCAAATTTCGTTTCATTTATCCAATTCCACTGATGGAATGGGTTTCTAATATTGTTCCTATAGATAATAATGGAATATCCCAAAATGGGAACAACTACACTATTGGGAATATTTTGAGTTATTACCAATGTGGAGCGTCAGCAAATCATGAGCATGACAATGTAGCACAACTCATTAGATGTAAAATAACATCTCACCAACATATGAAAGAATTTCAGCAAGTAGATGGCCTATATTCTGCTTCCCAAGTGGGGAAGTGCAGTAACACAAGGCATAAAACTGTTGTCTTCATAAAATAACGCTATACAAGTGAGAAATGGGACTTGGATACCTTAGAATGCATGATATACAACTCACATGAAGAATTAGAGGTGAAACAAATCACTCTAGCCAACATAAACAGATATCCCCGAGTCAATGCAGCTCAAATAAGCCCAAACCCCATAGCCTAGCTTGTGTAGAAAGTATTGAAGCAAGGACAACGTTATTTTTATGAGGGTTTATGCAAAAAAATAATGGGACAAGATAGATCTGGAGTATACAATGCATCAATGGCTGAGAAAAAGGAGATTCCTCCCTTTTTATACAAAATAAGGGTAACTTGGCAAGGGTTTCTTGAGAGCACAATGTACAAAAATGCAGATATGTAGTTATGGATTTGAAAAACATAGTTTTACTACAGCTCTGAATAAATATGACTGAAATATACAAGTAATGGAAGAATAATTAAATATAGAGCTTCCTGGGAGAGAGGTTGGCCTCTCCTCCAAGGAACTAGCTCACCAGCAAGGGATCAAACCCTGCAACTGCTGCTCTGGAAAAAATGACGCATTTTTCCCAGTAAAATGTGTTGTAATGGATGGGAACTGAGTTGGCCAATTGCCAAGATGTCAAATAAGCTCCGGGACCTCCTATATAGATCTTGCAAAGAAAGGGGAGCTCCCTCCTCTGAAAGATAATCTCAAGAGCTGGTGTTGTGAATCTTCCACTGCACACCCAACAACACAGTGTTTCCTACTGAAAGAATAACACTGTAGCTGTAGGAGGTGCTAGGCCTCAAGCTCGGATATGGGAGAATGAATAACATAACTCCTCCAAGTGATCTCTCAATGAAGGAGAAGGAATCCCTAAGCAGGAATTCCTTGTGCTGAACAACACTGCATACTCAGCTCAACAGCTGAAGAATGATCAAGTGTCTAAGCAGACATGAAAATGAAATTCATAAGCTAACCCCAAAATTCTGCCATTTTCCTCATAATGTTTGTGAGCCTCCTCACCTTAGGTCCCACCTATTAGGGTTTCCAACACCATGTGAATACATTCCCTCCAAAACTGTGTTGTCTTCTCAAGCAAGCCACTCCTTCTTAGGTAGTGCTGTTGACTTGGTCAACTTTGATTGAATCACCATGATCCTCTTCCTGTTCACACATGGGAGGTGCAAAATCCAGCCACCAAGTTATCCCCTCTTCACACCAAGAGGGATTTTATGTCAATGCAAGTTAAATATGGGTCCTTCTTCCGATTTATTCATCTACTGGGTGCAAAAGTCAAAATCTAATATTCCAATTAGTTGCATGATAATTTTAGGAATATTACAGTCCTACCATCTCAAAGATTGCTTGTCCTCAAGCAAGTGCAAGGATAGACTGAGTTATGCCTCCTCCTCTCCCTGTGGCATCTATGTATGATGATCTCCTCCAAGTAAGAGATGTTGTCTCAACAATGAATCCTCATAGTGCCTCTCCCAAGCAAACAAATTATCATTTGGTGGACACCCCAAATGGCTATCATCATGCAGAGGTAACATACTCAAGGAGACAACTATGTGATGTCTAGAGGTCCTCTCAAGACATGGAGCATGTAATGCATGGGAAATACTCATTCCCAAGTGAAACCTCCACCCCCGAGGTATCATCCATATGAAATGAGTCACCCTCCAACTTGGCAACTCATGAAGAATCTCCTCCACCTTTGGCTCATGCAGAATAGGTGGGCTGAAAATTTGAACATGGTAGACAAGATAGCCTACCCCATGCTATCTTCCTCTCCACTTAAGATAAGTGTAGATAATTTTATGATCCTGGGATACAATAATGGTGACCTCAAATGGCAAGAAGGAAACTAGACCTCCAAAGGTCCCTCCCCCAGTGCTGTGCATCAAGCTGGCCCAAACCATATCATACATGATGGATAAGAAATCACCATCACATGGCATTCCATCCATCTCATGGCCCTCCTCATGAAGGAAAAAAGAGTCTGTTGTAGAGGCCATGTCTCTTCCCATGCTCCCTTTAGAACATGTAATGCAGAAAGTGTGGGGATGCTCCTCCCCCAAGAACACATCCACCTCATGTGTTTCTCCTCCAATCATGATCCTCATAAAATAAAGAATAATATCAACAAATAGGATGATGATCATCATCATAATGGAAGAAATTCTGAAGGTTTTATGTGGTGCTGGAAGATACCAACAATCTCCCAAGTGGTCACAACGTAGTCTTTCCCACTGCAGCTTCAAACAATAGCATGGAAAGTTGTTTCTTCACAGATGGCTAGTTGTGTAAGTCACCACATCTACTAGCAAGTAGTAAATGAATGAGTGTATCAACTGAGCACACAAGGAGTGTCCAAACACTTGCCCCAGATCATATAGTAGATGGCTGTCTCCATCATAATAGCTGGCCAAAAATGGTCCAATGAGCCTAAAGAGAAACTTGCCCCTTTGTAGAGCAATGCACTGCAAGAAAGTGGTAAGAGCATGCAAATATTGTGTTGAACTATGAGTAAGTGCAAAAACATAATTCTTACCATGTAATGAAAGCAAGATAGTGACAAAATCCACAGATGGATCCTCCATAGTGGTATGACATATCCATATGAAGATGAATGAACCACATGCTGCATGAAAATCCTCCTTCTCATGCTTGTAAATCCAAGTCAAGGAGAACATACCACAATAACCAATGAGTCCATCCACCACTCTACCAATCTCACCTCCTCTACGCCCACCAAGTGCATCAAATATGAAGTGATCCTGGGAACACTCCATTAACAAGCTCATGCTCCAAAGTGAGAGTGATGTTGGCCTATACAAATAGGCTCCTGCCAACTCATAAATCCATTCTTTGACCCATGTCAAAGGCTCCTCCCATAATGATGATGCTACAAGAAGTTCCTTCCAAGGTGGAAGTGCTTCCAGATCATCTAAGGTTAAGGAGTAGTCTCCTTGCACTATGATAGTGCCATCCCCTACTCCTGCAACATCATGCCAAGTGTGAGAGCAAATTTTCCCTTGCTCTCTCCCAATCCTCCAAAGCAAAAAAAGTCTTTGCTGCCTCCTCATAGCTCCATCATACAACCTATGTGGTGAAAACATAATGATCACATCATCATAATGCCTCCACACTCCTTGCTTCCACATGATGGACGTACCCTGACAAGCTCCTCCTATCCTCATACCCTTCAGAAAAGGATATGGCTCATGATGGCCAAAATATCTCAAGAGTTGCCAATGCAATTTTTCCTCTTGCTGTCCTGTATCATAAATTTTCAAGTGGCCCATCAACCTCTTGCTTTTCACCCACATCCACTCAACTCCAAGTGGATTCTCCCTATCATTCTTCATCTTGGCATTCTCCCCATGTGGGCTATCATCCTCCACAACCGGTTCCTCTTATCTGCATGCCATGAAGTGTTGAAATGCATTTTCTTGGAGATATCTTAGAGAAGACCTCATGTCCATATCCATCTTGAATACATCAAGATCCAAAGGTGATAAAGGCAAAGCCTCCTTACTGCTATTGTTTGACAACACTGATAGTCTCTCCCATAATATAGTTTCTGCCTCATACTCCATCTCAAGGTTCATGACTTCCTCCAAAAAATCACACTCCAACCTCAAGGGTTGTGTGCAACTCAACAGGGGTCCATGAGAATGATGGTTCATTTTCTCCTTGAACCATTCAAGCTTTCACAACGCAGTGCAATCCTGCTGCCCTATCTCAGCAATAATGTTTGATCCTGGGCCATATGAAGACATATTTCCACAATTTTTAGAAAGATTTTCTACAATAAGTAAAAGTGGAAATCTTCCCATACCTTGGTGAGATGTGGGAACCTCTAGTAGTGCTTCAAGGGCTCCTCCCACCAATGTAATGGCTGCCCTAACTGCTGGTGTAGAAGGCTTCTCTCTCAAGGTTGTGACAACACTGGTACATGTTAGCTCCCATGGTGGTGTGGACCCTCTCTCCTCTGAACTTTCTCCATAAAAGGTCCTAATCATCCCTTGAGTGAACTCAGAAAAAGAAGTCACTCTTGTATGGCTCAAGTGACTGAACCACCAAGCATTGGCTTCACCCTCTAGGTGCAGCGCTGCAACTTCTATTGCCTCCTTCTCTACCACCGGATGTAGTAGGAAGAATGCCTCAAGCTTCCTTGCCCAAGCTCTTGCTGTAGTTGACCCATAAAATGTAGACAATAGGAATCTATTGCCTTTGATTTCTCCTTTGCTACAGGGTCTTCTTCCTTCTCTCAATTGAAAAAAAAGAGGAAAATCTAGGGTTTCCTTGAAAGCCCTAGGTTGGCACTTGTATTCTGCCAAATATCCACTCAGGGTCTCATGCTCCAAGTGGTCTCCTATCTCTCCAATTCCTCTATGAGAACAGGAAGTGCATGCATCTTCTTCATCCTCCTGAAACCTTCTTGAGGTCTCACTGCAGCTCTCTCCTCCTTGAAACCCTCTTGGAGTTTCACTGCATTTCTCTTCTTTCTTCTTAGATCTGAAAATGGACGAGAGTAATATCATCCTCTCCATAATTTTGTTCTCCTCTCCTTCTTATCTTTTGATTGGATCTAAAATCCACGGGCTAAGCCAAGATGGCAGCTCTGATACCACAGTAATATCCCAAAATGGGAACAGCTATACTATTGGGAATATTTTGAGTTATTACCAATGTGGAGCTTCAGAAAATCATGAGCATGAAAATTTAGAGCAGCTCATTAGATGTAAAATAACATCTCACCAGTAGATGAAATAATTTCAGCAAGTAGATGGCCTATATTCTCCTTCCCAAGTGGGAAAGTGCAACAACACAGGGCATAAAACTGCTATCTTTAGAAAATAATGCTATGCAAGTGAGAAATGGGACTTGGATCCCTTAGAATACATGATATAAAACTCACATGAAAAATTAGAGGTGAAACAAATCACTCTAGCCAACATAAAAAGATCTCCCCAAGTCAATGCAGCTCAAATAAGCCCAAACCCCATAGCCTAGCTTGTGCAGAAAGTACTGAAGCAAGAAAAACGTTATTTTTATGAGGTTTTATGCAGTAAATAATGGGAAAAGATATATCTGGAGTATACAATGCATCAATGGCTGAGAAAATGGAGATTCGTCCCTTTTTATACAAAATAAGGGTAACTCGAAGGGGGTTTCTTGAGAGCATAATGTACAAAAATGAAGATCTGTAGTTATGGATATGAAAAATGAAGTTTTACTGTAGCGATGAATAAATATGAGTGAAATATACAATTAATGGAAGATGAATGAAATACAAAGCTTCCCAAGAGAGAGGTTAGCCTCTCCTCCAAGGAACTAGCTCACCGGCAAGGGATCAAACCCTGCAACTGCTGCTCTGGAAAAAATGACGCAGTTTTCCTAGTAAAATGCATTGTAATGGATGGGAACTGAGTTGGACACTTGCCAAGATGTAAAATAAGCTCCGAGACCTCCTGTACAGATCTTGCAAAGGAAGGGGAGCTCCCTCCTCTGAAAGATAAGCTCAAGAGCTAGTGTTGTGAATCTCCCACTGCACACCCAGCAACACAGTGTTTCCTGCTGCAAGAATAATGTTGTAGCTGTAGGAGGTGCTAGACCTCAAGCCCGGATATGGGAGAATGAAGAGCAAAAATCCTCCAAGTGATCTCTCAATGAAGGAGAAGGAATCCCTAAGCAGGAATGCCTTGTGTTGAACAACACTACATACTCAGCTCAACAACTGAAGAATGCTCAAGTGTCTAAGAAGACATGAAAATGAAATTCATAAGCTAACCCCAAAATTCTTCCATTTTCCTCCTTATAATTTTTTTGAGCCTCCTCACCTTGGGTCCCACCTATTAGGGTTTCCAACACCATGTGGATACATTCCCTCCAAAACTGCGATGTTTTCTCAAGAAAGCCACTCCTTAGGAAGCGCTGTTGACTTGGTCAAATTTGACTGAATCATCATGATCCTCTTCCTGTTCACACATGGGAGGTGCAAAATCCAGCCACCAAGTTATCCCCTTTTCACACCAAGAGGGATTTTATGTCAATGCAAGTTAAATTTGGGTCCTTCTTCCCATTTATTCATCTATTAGGTGCAAAAGTTAAAATCTAATATTCCAATTAGCTTCATGCTAATTTTAGGAATACTACAAAGAAATAGGGCACTATTCGGGTTTGTGTTGACTATAGTGATATCAATTGAGCTTTTCCCAAGGATAATTATCCTATTCCATTCATCAATCAAATCATTGACGACTGTGCCGGGAGCAATATTTTTTCCCTTACGGACGGTTTTTCTGGTTATAATTAGATAAAAATTCTCCTGACTGATCAACACAAAACCGCCTTCATCTGTCCTTGGGGTACCTTTGCATATAAGAAGCTTCCTTTTGGTATAAATAATGTTGGGGCCACTTTTCAGCGCGCGATGTCTTATGCCTTTCATGATATTTTCCACTTTGTTCAGCCTTATCTGGATGACCTTCTGACTCATTCGGCTAAGCGTAGAGACCATCCTGACCATCTTTGTCAGATTTTTCTTCGTTGTAGACAGTATAACATTCGGCTTAATCCGCATAACTGTGTCTTCTGCGTTGATTCTAGTAGACTCTTAGGGTTTATCGTGTCCAAAGACGGAATTCGCCTTAATCCTCTCAAGGTTGAGGCTATTATCAATCTCCCCTCTCCTTCCTCACTGCATCAGTTGTAGAGTTTACAAAGGAAAGCTAATTTTTTTCGCCATTTTATTCCTAACTATGCCGAAGTAGCTAAAGGATATACACAATTGTTGAAGCAAGGAGTTCCTTTTTGTTGGGATGAAATTGCTCAGAAATATTTTGATGCTTTAAAAACATTGCTTGTCAATGATCCTCTTCTCCACCCTCCAAATTATCATCGTGTTTTTTCCCTTTACTTAGCTGTTGCTTTTAGCACGATTGCCATGGTTTTGATACAAGATGATGATGATGGTCATAAGCATGTTATTTATTACTTGTCTCGTAACCTTCTCGACCCCGAAACGCGTTATGCTCATGTTGAAAAGTTAACGTTGGCTGCCGTTCAAGCCATACAATGTTTTCATCATTATATCCTTTTGCGCACAGTGACGGTGATTTATGATTGCAACCCTATGACCTATATATTGTCTCGACAATTTTCGGGGGGAAAATACTCAAAGTGGATTGTTCTCCTCCAAGAGTTTGATTTGGAATTTACTGCTGCCAAATCTAAGAAATCATTAGTCTTTGCTGATTTACTCTGTTCTCTCCCTTTCGACTCTGATCCTTCTTGTTCCGAGGAATCATTTCCAGACGATTTAATTTTCTTGATTAGCACCCTCAATCCATGGTACGGTGATATCATCGTCTATCTCCAGACTTCATCTTTTAGATCTGATTTGACGAAGGATTCCCGACGATGCATCCACCATCAGTCACAACCTTATTGTATAGTTGGAGATACTCTCTATCGTATTAGAGTCAATTCTATACTCCCGCGATGTTTGAATCTCGAGGAAGTTGAGAAAGCTCCGAATGATTGTCATAGTGGCGCTTGTGGCGGTCACATGTCTGGTTATGCCACTGCATAGAAGATTCTTCGTGCTGGTTATTTCTGGCCTTCAATTTTTAAAGATTGCATTGTCGCGGTTCGTAAATTCCATGATTTTCTAGGTTTATCAACACAAGATGTGTGCACCACTAGTTCCTCTTCATCCTGTCATTTCCGTTGGTCCCTTTGTGAAGTGGGGCATCGATTTTATGATGTGTAACCCTCACTCGGCTGGGGGGCATGCCTATATTATCATAGCCGTAGACTACTTCACCAAATGGGCCAAAACAATGCCTACGCTTGCCGCCGACGGTAAAACAACTGCCCAGTTCATATTCAATCACATTATTGCTAGGTTTGGTGTCCCTCAAGCCATTGTTACCGATCATGGTTCCCATTTTTGGCATTATATGGTGGTGCAGTTGACTTCTAAGTTGGGTCTGCGTCACGATAGCTCAACGCCGTACTACCCTCAAGCCAATGGCCAGGTTGAAGCTGTGAACAAAGTTCTTGTCACTAAGGTTCAATGTACGATTGGGATCCACAAATCCAATTGGCATCTCATGTTATTTTTGGCTGTTTGGGCCTACCGAACCTCAGTTCAAAACACAACTGGGTTCACTCCTTTCCAGTTGGTTTATGGCCTGGAAGCTACCCTCCCGATTGAATGTGAAATACCTTCGCTCAAGTTGGCTATTGAATTACTGCCTAATACTTAGCCAGAAGAAGAGCATCTCCTTTATTTAGAAAGGCTGGATGAAACTCGCCGCTTTGCTGCTCTCGTTATTGAAGCACAGAAAAAGCGAGTCAAGGCTCATTTTGACCAATCAGTTTCCCCTCGTTCTTTCGTTGAAGGAGATCTCGTCCTCCTTTATGACCAAGCTCATGATAAGCTGGGGGCAGGAAAATTTCAACCTATGTGGCATGGGCCCTACATCGTTAAACGTGTATTGAAGAATGGGGCCTATGAGCTAATTGATTACGAAGGTCATCCTCTTGAACAACCCAGAAATGGGTTGTATCTCAAAAAATCTTATGCATGAGTCATCCATGCGTAATAGGTGTACATAGGTGTTGTTTTAATTTTTGTACATGTTTTTGGTGTGCTTTGTGAGCGTTTTTCCTGCTTATTGGGTCTTTCTTATTTTGCAGATATCTATTACCCCTTATGTCAATTTCGCTGATGGTGCTTCTTGCAGTACTGGGAATTTGTCTTTAGCAACCTGGGTAATCTATGATCCTGCTAGTGAATTGATAGATCTGTAAGGTATCTGTCTAGGACGAACTACAAACAATGTCACTGAATATAGCATTGTCATTGAGCTATTAACCAAGGCAATTAACCTCAGCATACACACATTGCTTGTAAATCTAGATTCACAACTTGTTGTTTTACAACTCAATAGTCATTATTCAGTTAGAAATATGCACATTCTGAGATTGTATTTATGTATTCATTTGTTGGAAAGACGTTTTGATTTTATTACATATCAACATATTCCTAGACGACTGAATACATTAACTGATACAGACGCTAACATTGTGTTAGATAGGAATTTTCATAATTTGTAAAAAGCATCATCATATGTAAAAGATCCATGTAGGAAAATAGATGTATATATATATATATATATATATATATTTATATATATATATTTCATGTTTGCAACCGTGTGCATCATAACTTCAAAATATATATGTGTGTTTCTTTTACATCCTAAGACATCATATCTCTCAAAATATGCAAATAAAATAAAACCTAGGTGTCTAATCAGCATGGTGCTCGTAATAACATGTCACTGCTCGTACGAGCTGCCTCAGCAAGCAGTGAATTTGGTTGGGCACGCCTACAGCATGTCTCTGGTAGGCGCATGGAACGTCATCAAATCATGCATAGTCTGGGAATCCTTAGGTGATTCCCTCCAGATTACGCACTATTTCATCTTCCTCGCCGCCCTCGCCTTAAGGGTCGAAATTGCGAGGGATTCGCCTCGCTATCAGTGACATGCTTGCAGGCCTCTCTGGGCCAACATCTGCACACACATGGATTTAATGTCAAAACACGCATAAAAAATAATTCATAATACTCATGAAAACTAAAAAAATATGAGTCTCACCCAAATATTCATCCCAATCCTCTCCTTCTAGGAGTGGGAGGTCTGGATCATCAGTGAAATCTATACCAAAGTAGGGCTAGTCCTCCACGACAATCAATTATCGGCAGAGCCAATAAAAGAATTTCGGCCTCCAGGACATCTATTGACCTCCCCCTGCCCTTGACATCAGAGCTGCCCATCGAGCCATCCGTGGTTCTCTCACTGGTGGTGTCGAGACTGTAACCTCCTGTCGCTAGAAAATGGGTAGTCATTCCAAGAAGAACGATACCAGGATGGATCCATAACCAAATTGTTTCAGTTTGGTCTTCTTTCATTTTGTTAGCTAGTGTTTCATGTTTATTGTCACGGCCTCTGCCTAGTTGTAGATAGTTGGTGCCATGCAGTGTGAAGCAGGAAGCAACTGTGTCTTTGTTGCTTCGTGCAGTGCTTGTGACCCCGCAGCTCATGTGATGGTGTGTAACACTACTCTTAGTGTCAAGTATGGGATAGTCTAGATATAAAATTTCCCACTACCTGATCCCTTCCATGCTCCTGGACATACCCTGTCTATCACCATGGACATGTTTTCCATGCAAGGCCGGGTGCCGGTTAGGATTGGTGGTACTCCCCTCCACGAAAATCCTGTTATGAAATATATGTCAAAAACTTCAATCTCAAGTTCTTGATCTCGAAGGATGAATTTCTCTTGATTTTCGTCCCATATGCTGATCAGATATTTTAATAACTCTAGTTAGGCTTGGAGACATTGCGTTAGGAAGAATTTTTTTAAACCACAGTTTCTAAGAGCTTCCATGACTCTCTCATTTTCCATGGCTAGCTCGTCTTCTTCGCTATGTTCCCATTCTTTCCATTCTATGACCATTTTGCCTCTTTCTACCTGAAAACACATTCATATGAGTGGTATTAGCCATTTGTGAACCTTGAATTTGTAAATAATTGGGGTATTTGATTAGAATTTTGCACAAAAATGGTTTGCGCTGTTGGCGCGCCCTAGTGTTAAAAATTGGGTGGTTGGCATGACTCCATGCCCGAAATCTGCGCCAATTGCCGTGCCCTAATTTTTGCATTCCTTCCCCCAAAATTCAAAATTGGACATTGTAGATAGTAAGAAATGACTTAAAATGACAAGAAGGATCTCAACTCTTACCTGGAACTGACGGATTTGAGATTGATCTGCTGGATTGACCACTATCTTCACCACAAGATTGCACAGTGAAATGGGTAACTATTGCTCCACAAGAGGTAAAAAAGTGAAAAGTAATTATTTTTACCATTTTTGGCATTTTATAACTTTTTCACAACCCTAATTAAGATTTAAGACGTATTTTTCAATTATTTTATTGTATTATTCTCAAAAAATGGGTTTTACACATGTCTCTTGTGCAACAACAGGTCTTTCATGTGATAGTGATGAAGTAACGAGTTACATTTTATACTTTTTCGGACTCGGTAAAAACACGAAAAAGTCACTTTTGGAGTCATCTTTTAGCTCTTTTCTGACTCTCTAAAATTGAAAATATTGCCGAGAATCTTGTCGTTTTGAACTCGTTAAATGGCTGCAAAATGATATCTACCCAGTATACATTTACCCCTTTTTCAGGCTGGGATGGATTATTTATGAAAAAGGAATACCTTATCCTATCGCAACTAAGAGGTTCTTTCAAATATTGTTTTCTACCTTTTCAAATTTGAGAGGCTATTTACGAAAAGGGCCATGCTGGAGTTTTCTTTTCTGCCTTCTTTTCAAACTCTCTAAACATGAAAATATGCCGAGTTCTTCCTTTGTCAGACTCGTTAAACCCTGATGACATCGGACTTCGTCACCATGACGTTATTCGAGTTCCTCCTTCCTAGGGCTCGTAAAATGTACTAGGTTAGACTTGTCCAAAGGAAAAACTTACATCACAAGCATATGCTATCCCCTTCAAGCTTGTTTTCAAAAATAATTGGGGTACTCGCTAGAGATGGTGGGGGAAAATGGAACCAAGTTTTAGTTATGTTGGCAGTATGTTGCTCTTGAACATGGCACTTATCTGCATTTGTGTCGAGTTGGGGACATCTCAGTTCATCATTTTTTTCCTTCATGGGTTTGGGTAATACTTTTTGACCTCTCATATGCTCTTTGCCACATCATCATGACCTCAGATCCTTTGATGTCACTTTCATCATGTTCCTCTGTCTCATGTTGATGATGTTTGAAACATTATGGCCCTCCTTCGACCAGGTCATTTCCTATCGACCTTATCTCATTATCCAGGAATTTGATCTAGAGACACCCTTCTGGTACATTGGAGCCTGCATGCCTCAATGGCAGGTTTTTCGCATTCGACACAAGGTTCACATCATTGGGCTTCAATCGAGTGATTCTGCGGATGTTCGACGTCAGATCATTGTTCACATTCCATAGATTTTACCTTTTGTACCTTGAGGACCATCGTCATCATTAGTGGTTTCTCTCGCGTCTATTAACAACTTTCATCATTGGCTGGTAATCAGACAATTTTCTTGCATGTTCGACTTCAGCTCGTATATTTTCCTGCTTGAAATTGTACTTGTTCGGGTTGAGATGGAGCGCAAGACCCTGGGTTTTGTCTGATAAAATCCAGGCTGTAGATTTTTGTGGATTATCATGACCTATTGCATGATTCTTTTGATTGGATGGCTGTGATCATACCTGAGTCTATTTATTGACCCTTACTACTAGATGGTTGTGTCCATACCTCGGATCTCAGTTTTTATATACTCTATTATGGATGGCTGCGCCCATGCCACATGATTCATGTATCATAGATATCAGTTTTATTTGTAATTGTAGGTTTTTCGATAGTGGTGTTTGGTTCAAACGCATTCTCATAAATCATTTCACCCCTCTCTCTCCCTCAGACTTCATGCTTTAGGGGGCATATGTTACACAACATTTTGTCACTGTCCCTACAATCCCCAACTCGCACATTGGAGGGTAGTTTCTATGACCAATAAGCAGTGTCATACTTTGAAAATACCATCTTTGCATCCCTTTTGATGAAAGCAACATTCTTCCTATTGACAATTCCCTGAACAGAGCTGTAAAAACCCCTGTTTTTTCCTTGGCACGAGTAGCCAGTTACACCCTCATGATGACCGAGAAACTTAACACTGAGCCCACGCCAGTTTCTACTCTGTGCTAGTTAGACACCCGTGCCAAGCTATTTATAGAATGTCTTTTAAAAATAGAGGCGGAGGTTCTATTCTAACCACCTCGGGGATGAGTCATTGGGAGTGGTTGAATTGAAACAACCATGGACTCCTTCCTTTAGTTAGTAGTTTCCACCTCCCTTTGAAATCTCCTAAAGGATAGGACTCCCTCCCACCTTTGTAGGGATCCCAACCTCCTCATTCCCCTCTATAAAAGAAACTATCTCTCTTCTCATCAACTAGCTGAATTTGGAGAGTTAGACACACTATAGTTGAATTGCTAGAGAAGAGAGAGCAAGGAGGAATTACATTGAGGAAACTTGAGTCCATGACTTCTAAGAGAGCTTTAGTCCATGCCTTCACCCCGTTCGAATTACCTGACGGAAATTTGAGATGCGCTTCGCTTGAACCCCGCTGGAGGAGACCGCAATGTCAAAGCATCAATTGTACTCTTCCTTCTACTCATTTATATACATGACTACTGTTTGGTTCCACTATTGTGTTATGATGTTTGTGTAATACGATACGTTTAGCCCTCTTTTACTGGTTAATAGTTGTGAGTGAAACCATTATGACGTATGTTGTTCTTGTTCTTTGTTTTGTGTGCAGGTATCTGAGCGTAACAGTGAGCAGATTGTGATTTTCCAAGGCAGGAGCAAGAGGCTGCAACTCTTTCTACAATGATGACAGCGTTGGATTCCCAGTTGGTCAATCTACCATGTATTTTTTTTCATTCATTAACTAGGAAGCAACACTTTAGCATGTCCTTTTGTTTCTAGACCCACCCTAGGGCTAGAGGGATCGTCTCTGTCTGGAGAGAGGATTTACCTTCAAAACACCTCCTGAGGAATTTTTTTATGCTATGCAAGGTGTGTTTGTCTTGTTTTCATCGATTCCACTTCCTTAAGGTCATATAGGAGGTTGAATCTCATATTAGTAGCCTCTCGTCGCATGTTTACCCCAGTTGGCCGGTTACTTGGGTAGATGTGGGAAGAAGGTGTTACAAAGTGGTATTGAAGCATGGTTCAACTGTTGGATTGAATGGGCAGTGTGTTGATCATAGGTTTCTATTGGTTTCTTATGTGTTTCTCTTGCCTATGGTGTATGTGTTTGTGCATCCTTGTTGTGTTGGCCATGGTGGCAGTGGTGTCACCATGGGAGGACTGATGGTGTTGTTGTTAACATGTTGTCATGAATGTATGACTGATTGCGTGTTGTTTATGTTTATGTATTGTCTGTGAACACTTGTTTACATATTGTTACATATTTTATATGCACTGTTTGTTTATGCTAGGTCACATATTGGTCATGCTTGTGTATTGTCTGTGTATGATTGATTGTGTAATATTATATGATGAATATGCATTGGTCGGTCATGTTGGTTTGCATGTTTCTTGTGCTCGTGTATGGTCGTGCTTGTAGTTGTGTATGGTCAAGATTGCATTGGTGTGAATTTGGTATGGTCATGCATGGATGACTCGAATCCAACTTATAGAATTCCATTTATATTTTTATATGTTTAAGCATTGTAAGTTTATATGTTGTCATGATTATATCTATACATGTATTATGTTGATTGGTTGATCTTGTAGGAAGTATCCTCCCCAAATTACACTAAGGTACGTTGGTCTATTGTTATTTGGTTTAGCTGATATATTATGCTTGGCAGAAGAAATATCAACATGGATAGAAATATGGTAGACTACAAGGACTCTCCCTATGATTGATATGAGCAGCATGGTGGGCAGTCTTCTGATTTGGCAGACACATTGAGAAGCCTAAAGGAATAAATAAGGAGTTGTAAGGAAAAAAATGACAAGATCATACAAACACAAGAAAAAAAGCAGAGGTGAATGCAATACTTCTTCAGAGATTGTCATATTTGCAGAAACAAGGGCCACTTAAGATCAGCTATGGACATGAGGAAAAACTAATGGGGTGGGAATAAATGGAGAAATTGATGATGAAATCTTTGGCAGTAGCATTTTAGTTATGGTTTAGATAGAAATCATGATTGTCATCGGTATCACCCTTACATGAGGAGTGACATGAGATACTTTCCCGATGAATTCAAGAAAGTAAAACCACTTATTTTTGATGGAGACTTGAATAAACCAAAATATGTAGAGGCTTGGATACTTGGAATGAAAAATTTATTCAAGTTGCATGAGTACACAGAAAAAATGAAGGCTAGGATTTCTATTTCAGTTTGAAAGGTAAAGCAGACATGTGGTGGGAAGATGTAAAGTAGGCCAAAGACATCACAATCAAGGACTTGAGTTGGCATGAGTTCAAAATGATTTTCAGGAAGAAGTACTTGTCATAGAAGTACTATGAAATCAAGGCCAAGAAATTTTATGAGCTAAGGATGGGATAAATGAAATATGAAGAGTACACGACAAAATTCTTGGAACTATTGAGGTATGTACCATATATTGAAGATGAGAAGGCTAACTTCCAACGATTTGTCAATGGTTTTCCATTAGCATTCAAAGAACAAATTGAGTATGATGATCCTTAGTCACTTGAGGAAGTCATTGGGAAGTTGAAACATTGATATGAACAATCAGAGCGTAAGAATGAGTCTCAACAAGGATGGAAAGGGGAGGACAAAGGTAATGGTAAATGGCAGCCTAAGAGAGCAAGGCCTCATAATGCAGAAGAGAAAGAAATGTGGCACCATAAAAGAAGTTGAATGTAGTTGGACAGGGACATAGGCCACAACAACAACATAGATCACAAAAACAACATGGAGGTAATGGTATGGTATGGTTGGAGTGTTTGACATGCAGTGAGGAGAATCTTAAGAGATATTGTACACATAACAAGGGAGGTAGGCCTTATATACAATGCACAGGAAGGCAGATCACCAAGCTTCTATCATTGAAATGGACGATAAACTTTGTGATCAATTTATTTCTATTTTCATTGACCCTGTATTTAATTACAACTATGCTAGTCCTGACTTGGTGGATAAGTGTGGTTTGAATAAGGAAATGCATGCATAATATTGGTTAGTGCAGTTGACCACAAGTACGAAGAAAATATTTCACCACTGGGTAAGAGATTGTGCATTTGAGATAAATGGTATGCCTACAACAGTGAACTTGAACATATTTCCATTGGGTTCCTACAATATGTTATTGGGTATGGATTGGTTATATCTTCACATGACCAAGGTAGATTGTTATGGAAAAGCTATTGAATTCTTGGATGAAAATGGGGAACTAGGATTCTTACATGGAAAGAAGAAAGCCACATCAGTTAGGATGGTGACAACCATGCATACCAAGCACAATTGTAGGAAATGATGTGTGCTATTTTTAGTTTATATATCTAGTGACAAAGGTAAAGAAGTTGAGGATGTAGATGTGTTGAACAAGTATCCAATTTTGTGGCAGTTCCAGGATGTGTTTCCAACAGAGATTTTAGAGTTGCCATCGCACATGGAAGTATACTTTTCTATTGAGTTGGTGCTAGGGGAAACTCCAGCATCAAAAGCACCTAATAGTATGAGTACACCAGAGTTGGTAGTGTTAAAAATGCAGTTGAAGGAAATGTTGGACAAAGGGTACATTAGGCCAAGTGTTGTTAAAATTATGAAACTGCGGTCAAATTCCACTATGGAAATCTTAGATGGCTGAGATTATGATTACATTAGATTCCTCTTTTCGAGAGGACCAAAATTGACTTATAGATCGCCCCAATCGATTAAGCAGAAGTTAAGTTATGATTTATTTTATTATTTTATGGGTCGACCTAACCGCATGTAGATTCCGTCAAAGTCCCAAGTGGTCCCTCAAAAATTTATAAATAGAAGAGAACCCAAGTTCATTTGCACACATTTTCTCATGAGATTGTCTTCACGCTATTTTGGTATTTGGTTCGTATTTTCTTTTTTGGCTCACATAGGTACATCGGAAGGAGCT
Organism: Pinus albicaulis; assembly: GCA_034641835.2. Lineage (NCBI taxonomy): Eukaryota > Viridiplantae > Streptophyta > Pinopsida > Pinales > Pinaceae > Pinus > Pinus albicaulis. Next base: position 542,239,448 of record CM076570.1, read on the forward strand.
CGCGCAAAGAGATTGGGATCATAGGCAGGGTCTCGCATCCGATCTGGGTGTTTTGGGCCATAACTGCGGGCACATAATGTTAAGGTTAGGGTTATGGGTGCTTCAACCGCAGGCACAAAACATTGAGGTAGGGGTTATGGGTACTTCAGCCATAGGAAAAAAATGTTGGGGTCGTGGTTATCGGTGCTATAAATGCAGGAAAACAATATTAAGGCTGCAGATAAGAGATTTACTAGACATATCTGATTTGGTCCACAGTCAGTCGCTTGCACAACGTCATCATTCATCTGTCATGTGATCACATTCGCTTTAGAACAGTCATTGGCAACGTCGTGGACTCATATTTAGGACTTGGTAGTTGAGATCACTTGATGATATTTCAGATCCATGCTCTTGAGGTTGTAGATCTGTAGATCTGCTCTATGTATTTCCGTTGCAAGATTTATTTATAGTCTTCTCTCTGTATCAAATATATTCATCATTGTGCTTCATCTAGTGTCAGTGCAGCTCAGTTCTCATAATCAAGTTTCCTCATCAGAGATATGTGTAAGGTCACATTATGTATGTGTTAGTTGTTTTCCTACATCATGAAGATTGAGACATATGGATCATTGTACTCTTGTTACTGAATCATTTGATGATGATCTAGAAGAAAAAATTGCAAAGGTTTTCCCCGTAGTGGGTTTTTTCCCTGTCTCGGACCAATCGTGGTATCTCTATCTATTCATGCTTCTCTTCCTTTGGTCTTTTATATTCCGTTGTTTAGATGATGATGGTGTTGTTATTTTTGCATAGTTTCATATTTCAATGGTTAATAATGTAGATCAATATAATGATATAATGATTTTTGGTGAACTTAACATGTTATTGAATAAATGTAACTATCAAAGTAAAGAACAATACTTCTCTATGATAAATTAACATGGTATCAGAGTCGGGCTGAAGAAAAGCCATGAAGAACACCCCCATGGAGACAATTTTATGGAAGCAAGAAGAGGATGGTAGAGACCTAAAAGAATTCTAGGGTATGAAGAAAACCATAGGTAGTTAGTGGATAGGGATGTGACCGTGAGGGTTTGAGAGAAACTATGGTTTATGGAAAAGTCTTGAGATTTGGTATATGAAACCCTTGCATGGCCTTTGTGAAGTCGATTAAGTACTTGGGATCGATTTGACATATGACTTGGTTATTGATAAAGTTGTTGATTGAAGGCAACATTGTTTTATGGTCTTTGGAAGGCTCTTGAAGATTGGTTCAAGAGGGAGAGGATCATCTCTCATTGAAGATAAGTATTCCTTGACTTATGACCTTACTCTTGTTTATTCTCATGGATTTGTTTATTGTTTCTAGTGATTACTTCTTGCATGTATATTTGAGCACCTGGATATTTCTAACCTATGTGATGAGATGTGATGAGTAGATCCCTCTTGAGGAGTAATACCACAAGGCATGCATGATATATTGTTTTAATGTTTTGTTTTAACTATAAAATTGGATGCCTAGGTAAGCCCTATGATATGTTGAGAATGTATCCTTCGCAAATGGCTCATGCATGCATATGAGAGTGATTGGGATTTATGTTTCCTATGATAAAATGGTGCACCTGGTATTGAATGTTTTGATATTGATGATCTTCTTGATTCTGCAAGGTAACTTATTGCCAATCTTAGATATAGTGGCATAGATTGATTTTTGGCTAACATGTATTGTTTTGAGATTCAGATCCTAACTCTAGTAAATGATACTCTGGTCTCTTGATATTCATAAGACATGTTGGATATCTTATATAAATTTACCTCACTAATATGGTGTTGACAATGCTTATGATAAGCATGATGAAAGCTCATGGAAAGAGAGATTGCACCTTGTTGTTTTATTGATTAACCTAATTTAATCCTATTGGTTATGATACGCATGGTATTGGCTATTGAAAAGTGTAAATAGGTCAGTCTTCATGTTGAATATGTAATTATGTATATATGTAAAGAAGATGTCAAATATAATGAAATGTATTCTTGGTGTACTTGCTTCATGGGTTTCATGAGAAAGATTTATTATTATGTAGATAAAATTCTTCTTGATGTCTACTAGGTTTGAGTCGTCTAAGTATGGAAGTATAATTAAGTGTCATGTAATTATGTTACAAAGACCTTGTCATGATAGCATGAAGAAATGACTCCTACATGAAGATCAAAGCTGCACTCTCAACGCTAGTATAAAAGTCTTCAATGTCGGCCTACATAATGCTGAATGGTCGGCCTAAAACATAAGTATATATCACTATATATACCTAGACCTACGGTTAATTTGAAGAATATATTTTTGGTGGATTCTTCTGAAGTTTCGGTGAGGAATTACAGTCATACAGTTCGGATAATTTCGAATGAATAACAACAATGATGAGTTCGGTCACCAAGTATTTCAGATCTCTATTTTGGGGTGAATTACCACAATGATATTAAAGTCAAATTGCAGAAGACATAGTTTGTACAATCACCTAAATAAGGCTTGAATGTTTACAGCTGAGGAACTCAGTTTCAGTACAGGAATAGGTCTCGGACCTCTCTGATATATATTCACTATCTCGGCATACCTTAGTGACATTACAATGTATCTCGGTACAGTGCTAAGGCCTCGATGCTACTTGGTGATGTACTCAGTGCTATAGTGAAGATATGAAGAGCTCGATGATGATGATCAGTGCAGTTTGGTCCTATGTTGGTGAAAACAAGAAGATCTTGGTGTTGAAAAGTGTTGAAGAAGGATGAAGAAGTAAAAATCATTTACAAACAGTCACTAATGAAAAAATAAATCACCTAATTCAAATGCCCTAGATTTCTCAATATGGTATCAGAGCTAAGGTGGCAGTCAAAGAAGGGCATCTAAGTGGCACTTAAGGATTAGATCACAGTCAAAAATTCATCTAAGAGGCACTCAAGAAGGAGCTTGGTCAAGTTAACACATGGTCTAGGTGATATCAATCTAGTTTGGATCATAGAAGGTTTGGGTACACCACAATGAATTCTTCTCACTGTCTCGGCATTATATCTCATACCTCAATATTAAAGGCACATACAATATTACAATTCATAGGTTTGGATCTCATCTGAAATTTCGATGATGGAGTATAGATAAAAATTCAATAATATCTTTATTTTGTATGGGTAAGACAGAAATTGAATCTTTGGCATAGTAAGAGAGTTCAGATTCTTTTAGAAAATTATCACTATCAACAGATCAGATATCTTTCGGATAGAGAACAATGATGGGCTCGACCTCTATTACAATCATCAAAGAAAAGGGACTTGATGAAGGAACAATGAAGTATACCTTTGTCTTAGTGCAGTAAGTTCTCATTGATAATGTTGTAACTACAATTCATTAAAGGTATTATCTCTATGGTGATGATCTTGGTGTCTCGGCAATCATGATGCAAGTCTAGAAGAGATCTACAAGACAAGGCAACTCAAAATATAGAGAAGAATTTCTGATCTACATTCATTCACTACCAAAGAAGTCGAAGTATCTTGAAGAAAATAAGGAATTATCATCTTCAAAATCTATAAGGAAAGCTCTGTATCATCCTAGCAAGGACCTTATCCTTGAAGAAGATCATATAAGAAAGCACCAATACATCTTCTTCAACCACTATCAAAGTGATCAAGCTGGAGATTTCATCTTCACTTGTCAAGTAAGTATCTTTAATTCTATAATCAAATTTGGTAAAATGATTTCGTGTTTGCAAGAAAAATCCATAAGCTGGTTGGGTCATCAAAACTTCTTGCATGAAAAAGAAGGATAGACATAATCCTTGAAGAAAGTGAAGTCATGGAAAAGGGTATCCTATGAATAGTAATACATGAAGAGGATTCATATGAAAGATCCCCTCATATAGTTGGATTGGAGACCTCAAGGGAATATATGATAAGCTGAAAGAAATATTCTTGGAAGATGCAGTAAAGAAGGTCATATCACTTAGACTTGATCTAAATAAAATTGAAGGAATATCTTCATAGAATATCAATTGTGAGATCTGGAGAAATGATAAAAATATAATCATCACTATTCTAACTAATGAGCGAGGAAAAAAATGTCCATGGGACAAGAAATTTACCTCATCCAACAACTTGAGGCTTCTATGCTATATGGAAGAAGACAAGTTGAGGGAAATTTTTTGAAAGTTAAAGGATTCAAACATTACGGAAAGAAAGCTCATATCACCGGAAAGAAGGAGAAAGTTGAAGAAAAGAAGATCAAGGAAAGAGGGAATAAGAGGACTCTACTATGATTAAGATAGTCTATATATGTACATTAAGAAGCATATTTATAGAAGCATTCAGTGAAATCAGCTTTTGGAAAACCTCCCTACTAAAAGTAAAGCAGTCATGAGATCAAGGGTCATCATGGAGACGAAATTTTGGGATGTGATGACATATCGTTGAAGCAAGTCAAAGGGAATGAAGCTCTTCATTCTTGATAAATTGCTATAGGATGACTCAAGGTATGAGGTATGTATATATTTATATGCTGACATTGGATGCTGTAAAGTCATGTGGCTGCAGGTAATTGACTTCTATATTTAGAAGTATGATCGATGAAGGAGTATCTCTCTATGCACAGACAGATGAAATCAACATAATATGTCCTCATGAAATATGAGGTGGATGTATATGAACGAGGAACTAGAAAATGTGTAAGTTCCTGGGAATGGAGAATGTGTAGAGAGGAAGAGATCATGAAATACAACCATGAAAAGAGGTAGTTATCATTCGAAGGCTAAGAACATGTGACTAGAATATCTCCTAGAAAGATATGTAGAATTTGACAGAAGTCTGGTAAAGAAGAAGACTCTTGGAAAAACATATCATTAGGAGATGTGTCAATCTATATGAAGGATGTCAATGCTTACAGAAAGATGTCATGGTGAAAGATCATCACTAAAGTAACTTTTGTTTTAAAAGGTTCATATGTAAATATTTATCTAGATGAATTTGTGCAGGGTTGCTTACCATGAGAAAGGATGTATGATCCTGGGAGATGATTCGAAGGAAAGCATCATGGCACAATAGTGGACCAGATAAGGAAGTCTGATGAATAATTTTTTGATAGCTAACATGACTCAATATGGAAGTGATGGATGATATGTTCCCTATGAAGCTAAAAGTTGAAGATTCCCTAATATCGAAATCCATGACATCGAGGACAGGAATTCTTCATGAGCAGTTGGGTGTCTCACCATTGGTGTTGGAGGTCCCTGGTTAAGAGGGAGCCCGATGATAAGTTTCTTACTTGGAAGAAACTTGGTAATTCCTAAGAATGAGCTTAGATACATTCCTTGTATAGGAATGAGTACATTACCTTGTGGAATAGGTCCTCCCTGGTTGAGAGGGAGAGATAGACACATCATTCTTGTCTTGGGAAGACAGAATGGAGGATTGGGTAATCATATGGCATTCGATACTCTTTGAGAACGTGTTAGGGAATTCAAGGTAAGAGTAGTCGGGGACCTATATTCTTTGAGGGCTAGCTACCCAAGAAAAGAATATTCCCAGAAGGTCATACTTTAGAAACACCCAGGTGGAGTATGTACCTTGGAGAGACAATGAAGAAGGTGTCTATAAGTCATGTGTCTCACTAGAATTGTAGCCCATTGTCTCGTCAAGAGATGGGGTTTTTAGTCAAGGCCTTGCACTAGGACAATGCTGGTTGATATGATTCTATACAAATGTGATTACCAATCCAATTCTTCTTATGAGATTCTTCAATTTGAAAGTGACCATGTACCTGTATGAATACCTCCCTAGTTAAGAGGGAGTGTTGAAAAGTGTAACTAGGTCGGTCTTCATGTTGACTATGTAATTATGTATATATGTAAAGAAGATGTCAAATATAATGAAATGTATTCTTGGCGTACTTGCTTCATGGGTTTCATGAGAAATATTTATTATTATGTAGATAGGCTTCTTCTTGATGTCTACTAGGCTTGAGTCTTCTAAGTATAGAAGTATAATTAAGTGTCATGTAATTATGCTCCAAAGACCTTGTCATGATAGCATGAAGAAATGACTCCTACATGAAGATCAAAGCTGCACTCTCAACACTAGTATAATAGTCCTCAATGTTGGCCTATAAAAATAATTTAAAGTCAGCCTACATAATGGTGAATGGTCGGCCTAAAACAAAAGTATATATCACTATATATACCCAGACTTGCAGTTAATTTGAAGAATAGATTTTTGGCGGATTCCTATGAAGTTTCGGTGAGGAATTACAGTCATACAACTCAGATAATTTCGGATGAAGAACAAAAATTATGAGTTCAGTCACCAAGTATTTCAGATCTCTATTTTGGGGTGAATTACCACAATGATATTACAGTCAAATTGCAGAAGACATAATTTGTATGATCACCTAAAGAAGTCTCGAATGTTTACAACTGAGGAAATCAGTTTCAGTACAAGAATAGGTCTCGGACCTCTCAGAGATATATTCACTATCTCGACATACCTTAGTGACATTACAATGTATCTCGGTATAGTGCTAAGGTCTCGGTGCTACTTAGTGATGTACTCAATGCTACAATGAAGATATGAAGAGCTCGGTGATGATGATCAGTGCAGTTCGATCCTATGTTGGTGAAAACAAGAAGATCTTGGTGTTGACAAGTGCTGAAGAAGGACAAAGAAGTAAAAAGCATTTACAAACAGTCACTAATTAAAAAATAAATCACCTAATTCAAATGCCCTAGATTTCTCAACATTGGCAACCATGATGATAGAGGCATATCTATGAGATTGATGTTTCAGATCTCTGACTCCATGTGGTTATGGAATATGGTGAAATTAAATGCTCTAATTGGATGTATTGTTCATAAGGTTGTATTGTCACATCATCCTTCTGCCCTGATATTTTCAAGTCCAGCCCTTGATGAAAGATCAATGACATGATATTGATGATCATGATGGTTATGTATTTATGATCTAACATATTTGTTGTTGCATGACTCCAGTAAATACATGCCGATGACATGAATGAAAATGAAATGGCATGCTCTTTTATGTTTTATGAGTTTCTGACATTGTTGATTGACAACAAAGATCTGAGCCTCTCTCGTGCAAGGGATCTATACTCTGAATCAAGGGATCTATGACATGTTATTCCTTTGTAAAATTATTTATGGAATTGATGGGATTGAGCATGAAATCATATGGTCACTTCGTAGATGTCAGTTCTGCAGATGTGTTACAGATACTAGTGAAATATGTCAGCTGGGAAAGTTCGTATGTTTGAACCGAACTTGTGTTCACAGGTGACTGTGACATTCATATGGATATGTCATTATGTTTGAGGATTGTGCTACATGTTTTGGCTAATTGATATTTATAAACTCTATTTGGAACTTTTGGCATTATGATTGAGATACATCTAGAATTATAGATCTTACCACAATTGCTCATTTGGATTTGACATGATTTTCTCTGGTGATAATTGATTTTCCTAGATGAAAATGCAACATGCCATATAGTGAACTTCAGTGTCATATGTGAGCATTTAAAAGTATGGTTCTGTATTGGCCTCCTTATTCCTAGCACAATGGTTGTTGTGACTTAGTATGAACATGCATGACTTAACCTTGATATGTATGCACTTGCATCTAGTGACAGAAATGGCCTGTAATGACATGTTAAATGAAAGACTTGATGGCTTGACAATAAATGAACTTGATATGAGATCTGCCTGTCACTGGTTGAAAGAATTGATACTAATAAATTAATGTATTTGATAATAATTCTGGTTTGGCTTCTAAAATATGATGATCTGACTTCGTTAACACAAAATTGATTTATATAAGGATGGGTATGTTGGCTTTGTAAGTAATTATGTTTGTAGAAGAGCATTCCGTGATGCAAGCTCCTCGATTTAGATTTGTCTATATTTGACATTTATCTGGGGAAGTCAGGAGAATTATTTCCAAGTTACAGCCTTGATTTTGATTATGGATTTCATTAAACATACTGATAGTCTATCCTTGACAGGTGATGAGACTGAAAAATATAAGTAAGAGGGAGATGGCTGTTACACCATTTTTTGGTCATCTAACCTATTTTTATTAGATGGACCCAGGTACACCATGTAAGACAAATTTTACCCTAAGTAAAATTGCATTCAGTATGAAAAATAACTTAGTAAACCACCTTTATTAAGTTGTTTATGGTATAAATAGGAAACCCCATGAGGAAATATTAAATAAATCTACATTTGTTTGATTTTCCTCAAGGAATAATTAGTTAAACATCATTTTAGTTAACATTCCTGGTTATATTTAACCCAAAACAGGGAAATTAATTAGATAAATCATTATTTATCTTATTATTTCCTAAGAATAATTATTTAAACCTTATTTAAATAATATTCTTTGTTTAATATGACTAAATCAATTTCAACAATTAAATAAATCATTATTTATTTGATTATTACTCAACCATATCCTTAAATGATAACAAATAATTTATTTATTTATTATTTACGTATTGAAAGGATTTGAACCAAGTCAAATTCCTTTTCCCTCCAACAAATATAATAAAATATTCCATAAAAGTTGGATCTTGATTTGGTTAATAATATTTTAATTATGCACCAATATATAGACTAAATCAATATTTTGTTATAAATAGAAGGGTTTTCCCATTCATTTACCACCTTTTGTTTCCTAAATATCACTCTGGATCTATGCTTTTGTTCTGAGTTTGATCCACCATCACAGACATATTTTGCTACCATTTTTTTTTGGGTTTTCTACACCATCAAGAGAGAGAAATTTTAGATATGAAGTGTTGATGACTTACAAGAACCCATCCCATTGAGGAGAACTGGTAGCACCCTTCTGTGTTTTCCTCGCAGGTGCCATTAATACAAAATTCATTCAACATATTCTTGTCTTGTCTATTGGATGCATGTAGTAAATCTTGTTTTTTCTACTACTTAATGTCTTCTAATGCATAGATATAGATTTTTGCAGCATTTATCTTGATCACCTAATTGTAGATCTGAGGATATTGGCAGCCATATTTGTTGTTAGGGTTGTTTTTTATGCACAGCTAAAGTGGTTTCTTTTGTATGCTTGGAATTAAGATTCATACTAACAACTGGCGACTCCACACGGGTTTACGATTACGACCGCTGTCATTTTTATGATCCTTGCATATCCAGCTACTTCAAACCCAAGGATTTCTCTTCAGCCTCTTGTTTTTGCTTTTCTTGATGTTGTTTTTAACCTATAAAACCCTAAAACGATAAAAATTCTAACTTCCATGTGTTTTCGGACCTATTGTACAGGTGACAGACATCAGTCGCAGCTGAGACGACACTTTTTTCTGAAATCTTCCGCCGAAAGTGCCAGAAGTGCAGGTCGCATTTTTGGCCCAAAACCTGTGACCTGGAGCTTCAGGAAGCGGGAACCAGCCCAAAAACTGTGACCTTCGCTGAAAACAGGTCAGAAATTGTGACCTGGATTTTTTGCAGGAGTTTTTCTGAAAGTTTTTTGGGTTTGTCTGGGCCTCTGTTCAGGGTTGTTTGACCTCCACCTTTTCCCGTTTTGGATCTGTACTTGTTTTTTTTTACTCAACTAAGTGGGAACCTAGCCCCCTAGGGCTTTAGTACCCTCCACGTTTTGTGGAAGAGTTTTAGCTGCTGCAGGTTGTTTGAAATTTTGAGAGCGTTTAGCCATTTTTCAGATCTAATACCTCACCTTCAGATCCACTTCAGATCGGCTTGTTATCCATCCAAATCACCTCATTTAGCTTTGTTTGGGTTTTCCTCTAGGGTTTACTCCGTTTCCCTCCTGAGATAGCCTTTTTCCACCTCATTTACAACAATTTTTCCTCTGATTTGTTGCTATTTTCTGCACCACTTTCCAGCATATTTTGACCTTTAGATCCCTATCCCTCCCAACATTAGATCTATTAGCTATTTTGGTGAATTTTGACTAGTTTTTTGCCTGCATATAGACTACTTGTTGAGAGGCCCGCCTTATTGGGTTTAGATTATTGCATTATTAGCTGTTTATTTACTATTATTTCAATTTCATATAATGTTATCTACAGGTTTATTTTCAGTTACACATCACACTTTTTCTTTTTCTCTAGAAATGTTTGGGTTTAAAAATTAAAATTTACACACTTTTCACACACACCCTAAGCGAAAAAGGGTTTGGTTAACATCGCCAAGAAAAGACTCTAAAACATTGAAATAAATTGATCCTGCACCTCTCTGCCCTTGTTTCGACATTGTAATCAGTTGATCCTGCACCTCCTTGCCCTTGTCGGTCTCTTTTCCCCTTGTGCCGTGTTTGTGTCGTCATCATTGCGCCACCAAGGCGTTTATCCCGAAGAATTCTTGGCCTTCATCCTCAATTTCCGGTAGGAAGGCTTACTCCTCCACGTAGGATTTGAGTTAGTCCTCTTGCGAGTCTGCACTACGACTCTTCTTCTGGTTCATAGGGTTCTCCTTATCGTTCCACCTTCGGTTCTCCCCCTGTCACCTTCACCATGTCTGGTACAAGAACTATTGCTGGTGGTAACCCTAGACCTCATGCTGGGAATACCACTAGTGGGACCACAACAGACACTACTCCGGCTGCGCCCTTGCTCCCCTTCATGGTAGGCCTCAGCCTCCCCAATTTTGACTAGTTGATAAATGACCCTATACACCATGATGCTAGTTGGCCTGCTATTCCAACTAAGCTCCCTTCCAACATCCCCAAGTTTGAAGGCCTTGCTGGAGAAGATCTTACAAATCATGTTCGATCTTTCCACATGTGTTGTTCGTCTAACTCCATTACCGATGACTCTATCCGTCTTCGGTTGTTCCAACGTATGCTTACAGGTGAAGCTTTTAAGTGGTATGTTGATCAGGCCCCTTCCTCTCATACCACCTTTGCAACTCTTGCCTGGGATTTTTTGTCTTACTTCCAGCTTCCCCTTCGTTATGAAACTGGTACTGAACTCTTGAATTCTTTCCGTCAATCGTCTGTGACCCACCTATCTGACCATGTCCAAGAATGGAGGAGAAGAAAGAGCCTATGTCGAGCCCCTACCTTCGAAGACCGTGTCTACATGGAATGGTTCCTTAGATCTCTCTTGCCACCTATTGGGAAAGATGTTGCATCGCACTTTCCTCAAACCAAAGAAGCCACTCTCCAAATTGCGTTAAAATATGACCTGATCTATGCTCAGTCGGGTTATGTTTATATCGTTCTATCGGATCTTCCTAGACCCGGTGGTGCCAATGCACCTATTGGCTTGAGGGGACTTGACCCAGGTTTGGTGTGAAAGGTTTGCCAACAAACCCCTATACTACTGGCCCTTTCGGTAGTGGCCTACTTTCGCAGGTCACAGTCTCACCCGAAGTAGTATGGGTGGGTGCTGGAACCAGGTTTCCGCACCCTGAGAAAGGAAGGGTAAGCCAAGCAGAGCTACGTTATGTTTTTGTAATTCCCATATTACCTTGTTCTTCACAGGGTTAATTATGTATCTATTTGCATCCATGTGCACTAGATCTATAATTATATGCTTTCTATAGCATCAACACAATATTATAGAAATAGAGTAGAATAGATCTATATCCAAGAATTTAGTACACAGATCTTCGTAGCGAAAAGAAATAAAATACATAACACAACAATTATCAGTAATTCATACAACAGTACTCACAGATTCAGATCTCTAATAATCCTTCACATTCATTCATTCATCAATCTTCCTTACAATTCCCTTCCCAACCTGCGCACATAGCAGCAGGGTTCGCACACAGCTAGACTAGGATCTCAGCGCACACAGCCAGCAGGAGTCTGTTCCCAAAAACCCAAATAGATATCTTAAGCAATAGATCACATCAATATCTCATCAATTCTTATCCTTTTTGATACAAAACACATCTCTATTTTTAACAATCCAGCCTCGACTTTCCTATGGTCCGCAACCCATGGTTTTTAGACCCCTAGTTTACCGTTTGACCCATTACAATGTGTTGAGGGCTTTGACCCGCCCAAAAACCCCTATGCTATACTAAATATAATCAAAATTAATCAAAATGGATCAGTTTTGCAGCTTGTTAGGAGACCCCATTCCAACAGACCCCCAACACAATATTGTGACTTGTCCCGAGTCACTGTACTAGTGTGGCTTCTATTTGCGCATGCAAAGTAGCCAGAGTGCATACAAGTGGAGGGAGTACATCCCGACTTTGGACCGTAGCTTGCTGCACAATGTTGACCAACGTCAGGGAGGCAAGCCCATCTGTATCCTCAGTAACCCGTTCTAATAGCCGGTGGAGGCGTGTGATGGTGGACTAAGCATCATGTGCAAGCTGGAGTGTGGTATTAGACCATGGCTTCAACCATTTTCGAACAACCTTCTTGGAGTGGCGAAGGTTCTCAATCTTTTCCACGGTGGCTAGACGTTGCGCAGAGACAGTGGAGAGTGTGGAGGTTCGAATTTGACCCAGAACATCTTGTGCCTGCTGTAAATCTTGCTGGATATGCTGAATCATGGAATGGTGTTGTGCTACTGTCCATAGCTGTGGAGTTGTTTCGAACAATTGTGCTCCCTGCGTCAGCTGCTCCTCAATGATACACATTGTGTTTGTGACCATGGAAATCCGTTGTGCCGGGACTTCTGGAGGTATGTCATACTGCTGCTGCCTTTCCCAGTCACGACGACGAACCTCCTGCATCACTCTGGAGGATAGTCTTTGTAGATATGAAGTAGATAGTTGCATTAAGTCTAGTTGGACGTCCCCAGTAGTTGGGTCGGGAGTGCGAACTATGGCAGCGCGAGGGAGTGAGCATACATTAATTCTGGTGGGTGGCGCTCGGGAGCTGCCGAGACGTCGCAACATGTCCCTGTATCTCAACGTTCCTTCTGTGCATGGGCCATAGAAAATCCTCTCCGTCGGAAGCACATGCTCAGTCTTATAACTGCACTCAGCATTCCCAGATCCTCTTACCAGTTCCTTCGGCAGGTCAGGGTCCATCTTTTTAACAGAGAGATGGACGTCATAGAGAATATGGATGAACACAAAAAAATGGAATGCGGATAGCCAAAGCCTGTTGAAGGGTGAATAAATAGCCTGGTGTGAAGTTTTATAGTCATCCGCGCCCCCTTTGGAGCTATTTAATGGTGACATAGCTTGTTCGTGGCATGTACCCTCGATCCTCCGGACCATTCTTACCATAAATGGCCGCATTGATGATTTTCCGCCTATTTTTCGTACTTGCAAGGGTCTTTTCTTATTAAATCGTGGTGTGCCGATGGTCATCCTTCGTGCCCAAGGTCGTGTCCATGAAATGTCAGACCATGGATGATGCTTGTATGTCGTTCGCGTACCTTGAATGAGGGTCGACGTGAGGTGTATCTGCAAGTTGGTCAATAGTCTTTTCAAGCCCTTTACTTCGCTCACGGGTAGGATATCCCTGTGTGAGAAGGTTGCGTCATATGTCCTTATGTCATTTATTACTCGAGACGTTTGCATATTTTCCTGGATATACATAGTTTCAGATAGGTCTGTAATCCTACGCGTGCTTAGGTCTGTGGTACCCCGGAAATTCTGTTCGGGAAAGGTTCAATCACACCCTTGAGTGTTGCAAATCAGCAGGTATCCGCGTAGGTCAATTGACCTCGGAGCCCATGTGGCCAAAGGGGTCCCTATGCGTAGGATCACCCTACTCCAATACTTCCCCTGAGAAAAGAATACCGGTCCTTGCGTAGGTGCTTCGCATAGTGTTAGTGGTAGTGCTTCTGGCCTACGGTCTGTGGGACTCTTCGGTTCATCAGGCTATTGATTTTCACCTGCATCCTCTTGGCAAGGCAAGGTTCCTTTTGTGGTAGAGATGCGACGGAAATTCCTAATGGTTTGAAGGCTTCGAAGCGCTAAAACCTCATGCAACCGACCTTGCCAATTTTCCAGCTCCTCATCGGAGTCGGAAAAACATTCACTGTCCTTTTCCCAACAGAGCATTCCTTCATCTGTGGGGTTAACCCGATCTTCATCTTGCGTAGTTATCTTATAAATGTGATCCAATTCCTCCTTTTCATAGGCTGGCTCTGTATACCGTGCACCTTCTGCTGGATCTAGTGGTACTATGACATACGTACCTTTGTTTTCGAACACCATGCTGCATTTCTGGAGATTGATGACCCTCCCCATGTCTCTTGCCTAGTCTAGTCCAAGGAGTGTAGGGTAGGGGTCCGCATCTTCTACTATTTCTATTACTTCAAAATCAGCTAGGACCCATACTCCTGCAATTTCCACCATGACTTTCGGTAACCTACCCAGAGGGATGATCTTTTGTTGATTTTCCATTCGTAGTTGAATAGTGGACCATTCCAATTTAGGCTCTCCCATTCATTTCCATGTCTGTTTTGGTAAGACGTTCACATCTGATCCAAGATCTAAGATAACCTGATCCATCTCATAGTCTCTGATATGTGTAGTCAATCGCATCTCTCTCCCGGTGCGTTTCTTATAGTTGTACAACTTGTGTACATCCTTGGTCTCAGGGATCAAATTGGGCCAAGCTGTGCAGGTATTCAGTAAAGCTAGGAGATTTTGCACGGCCTGCGGATTCCTTAGTAACTTCAAAGATGCCTTTAAAAAGGGCTCAACTCCTTCTTCTATCTGAGGCTGCGTGGAGGCTGCCAATGGTGCTTGTTCTTTGAAAGACACTCCTTCCCAAGAGGCAAGCCCTTCCTCAGCTTCCTAGGTGACCAGCCCACTACGTGTCATGACTTTTACACTCGGATTCACATTTCTTAGCTAGGTTTTAACTCTTTGTACATTCTGCGTCAGGGTGGGCTGCTTTTCCTACATCTTAGCTATTAAAATTGGGTAGTCTTATACCTCATGTCTAGCTGTATACAATATTTGCACAATGGCCTGGTGGGATTAGGGAATTCAATGGAAAAGTGCCATATTTCCCCACAATTATAACAGATTAGCTGCCCACCTCCTCGGCCTGCGCTTCCTTCCCGACCTCCTTTGCCTCGGGCCGGTGATCCTCCAAAGTGCGTAGCAAGTATTGGCAACGCAGGGTCCGATTTTACCCTATATAAATTCCCACTATCCATCATTAAGTCATATGTATGATAGTTCTGCTCATCATGTCCCACTGATCAGTAGAAACGACACCATTGTTGCTTTAGTTCTGGGGCATATGCACCTAGCTAAGGGCAATGGTTTGTATCATGTAGTCCTGCTACTCGACAATCATCACAACATAGTGAAGATCAGCTTGATCCTGGTTGTTGTGATCAACTTAGTGTTCCTAAATTGAGGTCTAAATTATCAACCAGGGTTAGTAAACTGCTGAAGTGAGGTGCACTATATGTGCCTAGGTATCTGTTTCTCACTACGTTGTGTTTAGTGTTTTTGTTTTTGGTTTTGTGGTTTTATGTTAAGAAGGAAAAAAACTAAATGTTGAAAAAGAACAGTTGTTGGTCACACTAAAAACAGGGAAAAACCTATACTAAATAACATAAAATGCAAAGTTTGATAAGGACTCATAGCAAGGAAATAAATCACAACATGAAATTAATAACTCATAACATAAACTCATCCAGTTCATTCATTAGAAATATGTTGGAATAGTTTGAGAAAAGGACAAGTTTAGTACAAATTAGGTTCTCCTAAGTAAGCAACCATATTACAATATTACAAAGAACCTCATCCATGGCTAAAAGTTTATTGGAACACAATTGGAAAAAAATACTATTTGTAACACAATAAGAATTCTACTATGAATTAACTTGTCATGCTAAGATCAATTCATTCTGTAGCTCAAATTTTCACTCCTAAGCTTCATTCGAAAATTAGAGATTTTCTAAAATAGTTTTTGGGAAAGGATTATTTGTGAGATTGCAAAAGATTGCAGAACAACCAAGGCCTTAAACTGATATCACCAATTCACTCCTGTCCATATGATGATGCATAAATAGAAAGTCAGAACAAGATTAGTTTCTAAACAATGAAGGCCGTGAAGTCTAATTTTGACAGTTAACACAACTTAAAGAAAAATGGATAACACTGAACTAGAATGCAATTGATCAAAATTGAAACACAATGATCACAACTAAACTAAAATGCTTTTAGCCTAACTTTGAAATACAGTGCACTGGAACTGAACTAGAATGCCACTAATCTAACTTAAAGTACAGTGAACAGAGTTGTACTAAAGTGCCATTATCAAACTTGAAATACAGTGACAGAATTAAACTAGAATGACATCTACCTCCGGAGTACTAGAACTAGACTAAAGATGCAACTAATCACTAAAATGTCTCAGCTCTGTCTCATTCGAAATTAGTGGTATTTCGGAATAATTTATGGAACAGGACTGGCTGCAACATGTTATGTAAATGAGCATGAAAGCATACAATTCAACAAAACACAACAAAGCTCTAAAACACCACAGCTATGTCTCATCTAGAATTAGTGATATTTTGGAAGAGTTTATAAGATCACGACTAGCTATAACAACTGATGTAATTGAGCACAAAATCACAAATTTCAGAGAAATGAAAATAACTCCTAAATACTACAGTTATATCCCATCCAATGTGAGTGATATTTTGGAAGATTTCATAAGGATAAGACTAACTATGGCATCTGCTGTAAGTAAATAAAAAAAACACAAAGTTCAGAAAATTGATTAAAGTAATAATGAAACAAGGCTAAGTTACTTATCTAAACCATATGAACAAAGCTTCTCAGGTAGCATGGGCCCTCTACCACCGGATTATCACGCAAATCTACTCAATATTGACTCAACTCTTGCAATAAAGTGATGCTTCTTTCATTAAAGAAGAAATTCTTCAAAACAAAGTATTTTCGGTCTTCTGAGATCTAGCAATAAAACATAAAATCTAGCTAAGTTGTTTCTCGGTCTCCCAAGCCATACTTATAACAAAATTACATAACTGTCTTTGAGATAAAATAGGAGTAATTGTATTTCTAAACTAAAATCAAACTAGGACTCTAGTGGTGGCCTCGTTCTATGATTAAGGACATATGTACAGTCCTTGTCCTATTAGAAGTCTGTCACCTAGTTTTGGTTTCCCACGTGCATAACCGCCTATAGACTCGAGCTCAGACTTCATGGAGAGCAAGAAATGATGGGGGATTGATGTGGAATATGACCATATGCATTTTTCCTTGAGGTGACACCAGGAACCTGCGTAAAAATGAGAATTACTGTGGAATAGGCGACTGGCTACAGAATGACTATGTTTTGTAGCCGAGTCTAGTAAAAAATTGCTACAATACAAAAATCATGAAAACATAGCAATTTAGTCATTATATACATTATTAAAGTAATCCTAATCAATCCTATTGATCATTTAAGCCTGTGATTGATGAGGGACAAAGAAAATGAAGTGAAATGTGGTGGAAAAGAAGGACATCTTTGGGGCTTAACATACCCCCACTGCAAGGCTTTTGCATGTCCTCATGCAACTATTCCATGTACTTTGAGGCTTCTTCTAGGACATACAACCCTCTTCTTCGAATTTTCCTGAGAGTCAATGGCCTTCTGGGCTTCCTTATGACTAACTTGAATCTCAAATTTGTAAGTGCCCTGCTTAACTTTTTGTTTTTCTTTTTCAATTTTTCACTGGCTTTGTACAGCTTTTTCATTTGTAGAGACAGAGTTGAATTCATATCACCTTTCAGCTTAATATGCTCCCTTAAGATTTCATTCTCATTCTTGATATGCCTATTGAGTACTTCTAACTCATACTTATCTCTTCTTACCATATCAATTGCAGATTTTGGTGGACTAGGATTTCTGTCTCTATTTTTTGAAGCTCTCTTCTCTAGTGTCTCAACATAATTGTAAATTTCTTGCTGTGCTGGGTCTATTTCAGGAGCTCCTTCATCAAAATCCTCCTCATACTGATGCTCAGGTGATCTAGAAGTAGGTGTTTCTTCATCCTCAATGTTTATGATTCCAGTTTGTCTAACCTCTATTTTCTTTAGTATACTTCTAAGCCTGTGACTCCTTCTTGGTTGAGATGGCCCTTCTCCTCCGTCTTTGGCATATTTTCTTATTATTATTTCCTTCTTAAGCTTCTTTTTAATTTGAGCCAATTTCTCAGAAATCATCTCTTCGCTATCCTCCTATATTGATTTACCAGTTTCAACTTCAACAGCTTTGGAAATTTCTCTTCTCCTACTTCTTTTTGTAGGTTTACCTTTAGGTGGAGATTTCTTGGGTTCTTCAAAGTGGTTCCTCACTAGAAACTCATCCCAATTATCTCCCATTTTCCTCAAATGATGTTCAATTAAGATTTTGACTACACCATTATGATACAAAGTTGTTTCTAGAAATTGAACCCTTTTTTGAACATTTGAGGCCATTCTTTTCAGACTATGAAGTAGGAAAAAGGGAAAATTAATTTCTTCATCTAAGAAATGCATCATTAACTGAATATGATAAACAAAGAGGGTACCAGATATTCCTTCACAAGTGATAAATTTTTGCAAAATGAGCAACAAATTCCTCCATTTATTCTTTAGTGCCGAGCTAGGAATTCCTTTCTTAAAAATGGAAACATCCATACCTGGTATTTTGAGTATTTGCTTCCATGTCTCACTATGAAATTCCCTATTTTTGAACCACTTTTCTCCTTGCCTAGGTAATTCAGTTGCTTCTATAATGAAAGCCTCTGTAACAGTGAATTTAATATCTCATATTTCGACCTCTGCTCCATTGAAGGACCATGCAAATGTTTTAGTCACCTCTTTGTGAAAACCACTGAATTTCTCCAAGAATTTCAACCAACCAGCCTGCTGTAGCATTTCTCTGATTTGTGGATAACCTTCCAAGTACTTGGCTCCAACTGGTTTAGTCCTCACTATGAGACCCATAGCTTCTCTTTCCAACCTTCAATTTACTGCTCCTCTGCTTACGGTGAAAATGGTTGTTAAAGAGATGTTTCTGCCCAAAGATGTTTCCTCTGTTTTACAGACTGGAATGGCTAAGTATTGGCTGCAGGAAGGAATAATATGGAATAGTTATGAAATGAGTATGATGCGCTCGGATTAATGGGTTGGGAAATATCACAGAAGAAAAAACCGTGGAGATATTTTGTAAGTAATTCAAAATCATCATTAAATTCTTTGGCCTAGTGACGTGACTGATCAAATCACTTCAGTACTTAACCGTTAAGTTTTAAATGATGATCGGATATGGCAAGATGAAAGGGATTTTGTACAAAGTTTTTTTATGATAAGTTTGATAGGCATGATCAACACGACTAATTAAAATAACCTTTTTGAATTATACATGACTTAACTATGCTAAACTTTCATGATATGCTACTATAATAATTTCATAACTTTTACCTCTGCCTTTCCTTTGATATTTTTTTCTTTTCGTTTTGATATGCCTTGCCCTCCTTTAAAAGTCATTGGTCTTCAGTCCTCATAACTCCTTTGATTTTGCTTGTTGTCTTGGATATGCAGGATCAATTTTCTGCCAAATCAAGTGATCACTGGATAGTGCCTTCAGGATCTCTGGCTACAGAATGTCTGACTGGCTGCAGAATGTCCGATTGGCTGCAGAATGTCTGACTGATTGCAGAATGTACCTGTGGAAATCTTGAAACATGGAATGGAATGGTTTGAAGCATGAATGGAATGTTGTATGAAATGAGTTAAAATGGATAATGAAATATGGTGTGATGGAGTTATGAATGAAGTGAAATAGATCACAATTATGAAGTGGAGTGAAGTATGGAAAATGACTTGCAACTTATGATCTGTATTATTTGATTGCAGAAAGAAATCACTCTTAAAACTCTGAGATGAAAAATGAGGTGGAACATGGAATGAAATGAATGAAATATGGATGAATGAAATGAAATGGAGTATGGATGAATGGAGTGAAATGGATTATAAGTGGGATGTGAATCACTTATGATTTTATGGTAGCTACTTGCAGAAAAAAAAACAAAAAGAACAAATTTGAAAAGCTAAAGTGTCAAAAAGATTCTAATTTTCACTCTATCTTTTCTGTATAAACATGCTAATCAGTTATTAGTTTTCATGTTTATAATTTTTTTTATTTTTTTATTTTTTAATTTATTTTTATTTATTTTTATTTTTATTTTTTTATTTTTTATTTTTTACTTTTTTTTTTAATGCTTCTGAATTCAGAAAATTCAA